>CM075881.1:20609669-20697169 GCA_038021265.1 Cyprinella venusta | reverse complement strand
GTGTGATTAATTTCATCAGCTATCTTATGCTCCAAAGGAATTCTGGGGCACGGCTGGCCGCTCATCCAAGAGCCCCTTATCAAATCAAAGATTAATAACATCGCTCGGAGATAATCACATACTTCTTTCAAAAATTCAATCTCAAGCATGCACATTTATTTAGTTTTATATATATATATATATATATATATATATATATATATATATTTCAATGTTCTGATTTTGGTCCAGTGAGTTAAAGGGTTAGTTATGAATCGAGCAGTTTAAATTTAAAGAGACACGATCGCTTTATATAATACATTGATTTAATTTAGGCTTTTATTCCCATATAAACATTCATCAACACACACTAATCACTGTGTTACGCAGCACATTTGAGCTTCCACAAGAACCAATGAGGTTCATTCTAATGTGTTAAAGGGGGGGTTGACTGCTTTTTTTCTTTGCATGATTGTATTTATGGGGTGCAATATAACATGTATTCGTGGTTTTTCTTTTTTAAAAGTCTTATTTTTCTACGTCTAGAATTATACATGCAAATGTATATTTAAAATGAAGTCCTACTTTGAAGTATTTTCAGGTGAAGACCTACAGATTATGGCCCAACACTGCTGCCTCTTGTTTTAAAGTCGGAACTGCTTCATGTTTTAGTAACAGTTTCTTGTTGAATCCGGCATTGAACTCGTGGAAATTCTGGAAGCTGTCTTCCGTAAAATGCGCAGCACAGAGAGTTAGATTACGATAGTCATTTTCAAGAACATAATCAAACATAAATTGTATCCATTGATGAGGAAGTACAGCGTCCGTGGGAAGCCCGAAATACAGAAGACCTGACAGCTGCGTGAACAACACACTCGACAAGTCGACGTGCCTCAGAAATATGCGCATGCCATTTTCTGCATATTCTGAGGGAGGGGTTGATGCAAATGTGCGGGTTAGTGACGTACCATAACCCAGCTGTAGTCCCAATCGAGTCGTTTTTGTAGGCGTTTACACTTCCTGATTTTTAAAGACGATATCTCTGCTTACATTGAACTTTCAGCACTGCAACTTTGCAGATACTGTTCATGCACCAACAGCAACATTACACACTATTTAAAATGAAAAAAGTGAAATCGCAGTCAACCCCCCCTTTAATCAGCACGTTTGAACCAATGAGGTTTATTCTTGTGTTACGCAGCACGTTTGAGCATCCGCAACAACCATTGAGGTTCATTCTTGTGTTATGCAGCACATATTAGCCGATGAGGATCATTCTCATGTGTTACACAGCACATTTGAACCAGTGAGGTTCATTCTTGTGTTTTGCAGCACGTTTGAACCAATGAGGTTCTTTCTCATGTATTACGCAGCATGTTTGAGCTTCTGCAACAACCAATGAGGTTCATTTTTGTGTTACGCAGCACATTTGAAACAATGAGGTTCATTCACGTGTGTTAATCAGCACGTTTGAACCAATGAGGTTCATTCTCATGTCTTACGCAGCATGTTTGAGCTTCTGCAACAACCAATGAGGTTCATTCTGGTGTGTTACGCAGCACATTTGAACCAATGAGGTTCATTCTCATGTATTACACAGCATGTTTGAACCAATGAGGTTCATTCTCATGTGTTACGCAGCACATTTGAAGCAATGAGGTTCATTCACGTGTGTTAATCAGCACGTTTGAACCAATGAAGTTCATTTGAAGTTCGTTTGAGCTTCTGCAACAACCAATGAGGTTCATTCTGGTGTGTTACGCAGCATGTTTGAACCAATGAGGTTCATTCTTAATGCAGCATGTTTGAACCAATGAGGTTCATTCTCATGTGTTACGCAGCACGTTTGAGTTTCCGCAACAACCAATGAGGTTCATTTTTGTGTTACGCAGCACATTTGAACCAATGAGGTTCATTCTCATGTGTTATGCAGCACATATCTGCCAATAAGGATCATTCTCATGTGTTACGCAGCGCGTTTGAGTTTCCGCAACAACCAACGAGGTTCATTCTCGTGTGTTACGCAGCACATATCAGCCAACGAGGTTCATTCTCGTGTGTTACGCAGCACATATCAGCCAATGAGGATCATTCTCATGTGTTACACAGCACGTTTGAGTTTCTGCAACAACCAATGAGATTCATTCTTGTGTTGCGTAATATTGATCCTGGTAAGTGTTTGTAGTCACAGTCGTAAACACGACGGCTTCCCTCGTCCATGAGGGGGTTTGGCTTGTTTTCCAGGTGGACCGTTAAAGAAAGCTACATCACAGTCTCCCATAAATCCTGTAGAATTCATCCAATCTAATGACGACTTTGAAAACCCTGCGGTGTTCCCCATTTTGTGTGCCGTATGCATCAGCCAACGGTCTGTGGCCATCTGACGCTGAGACTAAACTGAGCACAGTTAAGAAAGCAGACCTGAAATCTGGAGCCACTTTGGCAACCGTTTACTTAGTGATTATAACGCCATTAGTGATCAACAGCAATTGTTGAGCTCGTTGCACACCTGAGCCTTAGAATTTAATGAGCTGCTTCATAAAGCTTCAAAAACTCCTGCAACAAAACTGCATTGAGTTCTTTTACACCCCATGACATAAATGACAAAACACATCAGCAGTTACCGAAGCAGAGGAAATAAAGAAAAATTACATGGAGAAGACCACCTGCACATGATACACAATCAAACGTGTCCTCGTGTGCGCCATTAGATCCGACTCATGAATATATCAGCAGTGCAGAGGTAATGAATACTGTTGTGTGCCTGAACTACAACTACACTGCTTGCATTTTTAAATACAGTAGAGAGAGGAAAAACGGCCAAAGTGGACGTGGTGGAAAATGCATATATTATTGCATAAGCCACTTTGAAGCAGGAAATTATTTTCCTTTTTTCGAAAAGCAGTTATGCATTACATGTCACAGAAAAATAAACGTTTATGGGAAGTGATTTCACAATCACTAGTTGTTCCCCAAAGGCCTTACATCCACATTTCTATGTTTATAACATATTCCCAGGAAATGCACAAGGATGAGAACACAATGTACACAATGTTGTATTTGCAATCGTATAACTTTTTATTGCCCATCTGCAATCCTTCCCTGTTGCATTCAAGGACAACTTCCAGCAGCTGTTTTTGTGGCTTTCGTGATTTAGAATGTATGTGAATTGGCTCTTGAGATACTTATCAGATGTTTTCATGCAAATATGACACAAATATGCACTACTTTCCAGATGTTGCACACTTGGCGATCTTTAAGTGCTTACCCAAGAATTAATCATTTAATTTGATATCAGTTACTCACACTCATGCTGCACAAAAGCACAGAAGAACGATTTTGAAGAATTGTCTTTACCGGAGCTTTCAAGAGGTTATTTAGTATTATTATATTTATTTAGTAATGGTATTAATTAATACTTATAATTTTATTTTATATTTAGGTCTTTAAATTTTTTTAGAGATTATTAGAAAGATTATTAGAATTATTAGTAAGAATTTTTACTTATATATACATTTACTTATATATACATTTTTTTTTTGTATAGATGACAACCTATTGAAAACAATGTTCAAACTGATCCATGATAACGGTGCCGTGTAAATGGCCCATTCCTTACTTTTAATAGTTTTTAAGATACCATTTACACAACATTGTTTTAATCTTAATATTGATTCTTTTAACCCTCTGAGGACCAAAAACGCTTCCCTGCATTTTGATCGTTTTTTTTTTGTTTTGTTTTTTTTCCCACACAGCTGCAACATAGATTTAAAATTCTCTATCATTAATGGTCATATAAATACAATCAGTACATGATTATAAACTATAGAGGGTCTTATTTTTTGTGTACACTCTTATTAACAGCAAAACCTTGTGTTTTTGTAAAATAAATAAAATAAACAGGGTGCGCTTTCAGCTCACTCTGTCGCCTCGTCTGAATCTCATTAATATTGATAGGCCATTACCACTCCCACGCATAAAACTCTGACGCCACAGGTCCCTCGCGTAAATGTAATTTCGCTTGTACGTAGCAAACTTTATCACAGAATGTGTAACGTTATGTAGTTTGAAAAAATTGCGCCAGCGTTAGTGTTTGTGTGTCTCTGTGTGTGTTGCACATGCTCATCATTTCAAAGGGGACGCCATTACAACTCTATAAGTACATAAATGTATCAAACAACCATACCGGGACGTACTGGTCCATTCTCATTTGTGTTTATTCTGCCGGAGTCTCTTCGTACTATTTAAATATTCCGATTCAAATGTACGCTGAATGACATTCAAAACAGCGGTTTCTCTCACTCTCTCAGTACCGACTGCCATTGGTATCAAGTTACGCCCTCATCCAAAGGCAGGGCGGGGACATGCATTTAAGGTGGTATACCCCGAAACAGCTCATTTTTAAGCAGGCCCCAAAATGACATTTTCAAATGGTTATAATAAATTAACTGTGGGGTATTTTGAGCTGAAACTTCACAAATACATTCTGGGGACACCCGAGACCAATATTACATCTTGTAAAAATGGGCATAATAGGTGTCCTTTAACATGTTTTTACTGAAAAAAGTGCAAATGTCAGTACATGTCAAAACATCTCAAGGACCCCAAATACACCTTGGTCCCCAGGGGGTTAAAATAAGTTTCAATCATTAATAATTGATCACTGTAATGGTCACCGTATAGCTCTGCACTACATTGCCCAGAATCCTCTGTGGCGCACCAGCAGTCATTCTCCTGAGTTCAAATCACCTGCACCTGTTCCAAATCAGCAGTCAGCTCCATATAAACACCCAGTTCACACTCAGTCATGGTCAAGCCTCCAACAGGAACAGACTCTAACCAGTCTCCAAGGAACACTCGGATTCATCCAGCAGCAGTAATGTACATAACATACACTCACCTGAAAATACTAACCTCTCTGTCCATGTTCTGATGTTCCCAGAATCTGCTCCTTGATCCATGTTTCCTGAGTCCTTGTAAACTTCCTGAGTCTCGTTTGCTGACGGATGATCTGAAAGAGAAAGACAAGTATCACTGGAATGTGTTAGTTTGATGTTGATAACACTGAAGAGGATCTGCTCACCTGGAATCCTTCCTGCAAAGTATCTTACTCGAGTTCACCTCTGAAACTTTGAACACTCACCTTTGAACTTGAAATAAAGATTTGTTTATTCACTTACCTCTGTCTCCATTGAAATATTTTCACTGAAAAAAACCCCAAAAAAACAACAACTATAAAACTAAAAAAAAAAAAAACTATTATAACATTTCCATTAAAAGCCCACAAATTGTCTCATTAGAAGCCCATAAAGAGGTGAGAGCCACTGTTTAGAAGAGCGTCAATTTCTCTGGTCTGCGAAAAGACATGCACATCAGATCAGCTGAAAAGGCCCTTAATGTCAAAGACAAAAAAAAAGATTGGGGACAAGAAATCGAAGCACCCTGTCCACTCGAAAAGCCACAGTAGTGAAGAAGATAATGAGCCTTAGAAGCTCTCATAGTGCGAGTCTGATTACACTCTAACCACACACACACACCATACAGACCTGATTAAATACTAAACCGAATACGCTCTCCACGCTTTAAAGAAAGAATCTGACAAGTTTTGATCTCTTAATAAACATGCACTGATTGTTATTGAGTTATTGCACTTGCCAGGTAAGTGCATACGACTCCTCTAAACATCAAAATGACCACACAACAGATTACATTTGCAATGCATTTAGGAGTAAAGACGACATGAACAAGTACTTACACTCTGTATCTGGAAGCATTTTCTTGTGAATGACAATATTCAACAGGAAATAATGTAGGGCAGGATTTAATGTTATCCAATAGCATTTGAGTAAATCATGAAAAGTGGAAACACTAGGCTACAATATTATTAGTTGAGGCACTAAAACACAGGTGAAACATTACTTAAAGCCTTAATGTATTTGTATTTATAATTAATTTGCTATAATGCATTATATCTTTTCATAAATAATTGTGACCAAAGTTAAGGTAATTTCAGAGCGGCTAGCAATAGCAAGCTAGCTTTAAATCTTAATTGCATATGAGGTTATTCACTGCCCTCCTCTGTCATTTTTGTTATACATCAACCTTCTTATTATTCCACAATCAATTCATTATAAAAAATATAACAAGATACATTTCTTGTAAAAATTGTATAGAGGGTTTTCACGACGCGTCATCAATCTGGAAGTCGGCCATTTTGGAGGCACAGAACATAAACATTGCCACTGAACTGAACGGACTCGCAAATTTGGCTGATTACTTCTTCTGAAAAATGGTCGAGTTTGTACTAATCGGTCGCATCGGGAAAATACCTTTCGAGTTCTATAGTCTGCCAAAAGTTAAAGAGAAGAATGCATAAAACTGATGAAAGAAGGCGTTTGTGGTTGAGAGAGGCACAGCATCAGCTCATCAGCCACATGTGTAAATGAAGCTTTGACTATATGGCTAAAATGTTAACGTATTAACTATGGCTACATTCACACTGTCAGTCCAAATCCGATTATCTTTGTATCCGATTGGAATCTGATCTAAAATGATGTCCACACTGTTTATCGCAACTGTTCAGATCCGATTTGTGAATCCATGCAGCTCTCGTGCAATACGACACTGACATTGACACTGATGGAGGGCTTTGCATTTGCAATAGATATGTTTTCTTATTTAATTTTTACAACATGGATATGTGTAGCCACCGCCACGCTGCGGGCTATATTGCGAATTGAGCTGCAGAATAGGAGGCTCTTATGTAACGTTACAGCTTTATTTCCGTACTCTAGCATGCGCCACAAAATTCTTATTGCTATGCTAAACAGTCTGAGTCTTTCAAATCAATGCCTCACCTGGCTCAATAACTATTTTACAGATAGATTTCATTGTGTTAAATCTGAGGGTCTGCTATCTAGTCTTGTGGCTGTTTCTATAGGGGTACCACAAGGTTCTATTCTAGGGCCGATACTCTTTTCTGTTTACATTAATTATGTTGCCCTAGCTGTAGGAGGTTCTAAGATACATCTATATAAAGACGACACCATTCTTTACACCGTTGGCCCAACTATGAACACTTAGACAAACTCCAAGCGAGCTTTGATAGCATACAGCATTCATTCCGCGGTCTCCATTAACTTTGAAACTTTGGCAAAACTAAATGTATGATTTTTAATCGTTCTCTTTCTGGACCTCCCTGTACAAAAATGATCTCTACCCTTGATGGGTCTGTACTCGACTTTGTTGATTCTTATACTTAGGGATATGGTTAGATTCTTCACTTTCCTTCCATACCCATATCAACAAACGCCAATCTAAAATAAAATCAAGGATCGGCTTCCTCTTTCGTAATAGGGCCTCCTTTACTATTCCAGCTAAACACGCCCTTGTGAATATGACTATTCTTCCCATCTTAGACTTTGGTGATATGGTCTACAGATCAGCCTCAAACACTACTAAGAAAGCTAGATGGATTACATCAGTGCCATCCGCTTTGCAATTAACGCTCCGTTTCGTACTCATCATTGTAACCTCTACACACTCATTGGCTGGCCCTCCCTTCACATTCCACGTCAAACACACTGGTTTCTCCTCATTTACAAAATCCTCCTCGGCAAAGCCCCTACCTATTTAAGAAATTTAATTTCTGTACTGTAGCTTCTCCATCTCGCAATTTGCGTTCAAGTAGGTTTATCTAATTGAATACCACCAAAGTCTGTATACTTGCTTTGGCAGACTCTCTTTTCAGTTTTCGTCAGCAAACGATTGGAACGAATTGCAAAAATCTTTAAGACTAGAATCTATTGTCCCATTATCCTCTTTCAAAAGATTGATTTCCAACCTACTGTCACACCATTGTTCTTGTTAACATCAGCATTCTTCCTCGGTGCAAGCTAATGCACCGTCTTCTTACCGTCTTCTTGTTTTTTTTACCGTCTTCTTTGAGTTGACTTGACCATTTTAGACTTCAATGTATCCTTGGGCTGTTGGAGAAATATAAAAAAAATACACACACAAATACGATACATTGTGTAACAGTCAACTTAAGGTAGGTGCAAGTATTAAATGCAGTTAAAGTCAAAATAAAACACTAGAGTGTGTATGGGGTGGGGGAAAATTGAGCGCAATCTGCTGTGATGTCTCAATCATGTTGCATTGTGGTCTATAGATCTGCCTGAAGTGTACATTTTTAGTAGACTCGCTCCTTTGGTCGAAAGTCACAGTCGAAGGTCTGTCCAAAAACACTCAACGAAGTTGAACGCACTTCAAAATGGCGGTGGGGATTCCCCCGAGGGGAAGGTAAACATAGCCATAGTATTAATAAAACAGTAGGTGAAAAGTATCCGGGTAACTTAAAACTTTTTGGTCCTGAGAATTCCACACAACATGGCCGGCAAAATCCCATCACCACCTCCACGAGGTGCCGGCCGGAAAACGAGGATTAATTTCATTGGGTTAACGGTGAGGGTGGTCAGTGACAGACGTGTGACACGTTGGCTGATTGGAACTTCCTGTCGCATCAAAATTGCAATGCTAAAACGACATTTGGATCTGACGGCTAGGGCGTCCCCCATAGGCGACGCATGCTATCCCCGCCCAAACGGCGCGGAAAGTAGATGTGGGCTACCAGCCCAAGGACGCAGCAAGACATCGGTGAAAACGACCTATTATCTATCACCACCCGGACGATGACTGTGTGGCCGGCCAAAGAAGCAGTGGCAGTCTTTTTCCGACGCCTGGCAGTTTTAAATAAATAACAGTTTTATTTTCTTTGTCTTACGTGGAGTTTGCGTTGGGGTTTGGAATGAACTACAAGCCGGTCTCTTTGAATCCATCTTCTACTTTTGTCGAAAGTTGGCTAAAGTTTTGTCGCTCGAGTTGTCTTCTCTGATACAGAGAATGACGGCGAATACACAAACTTGCCAGACGTAGCCAGGCGAGCGTGAACGCGCATAATGTCACGCCCAGTCTTAAACTCCGTCCCGAATCCCTCTTATTTATTTTACTGTACATGATTATAGAGGCAATCGCTGTGATCAGAGAAGGATTCATTCAGCCCATCAGGCAATTGTTTACGCATCTATGGGTTAGAAAAACGGGTATTTTTAACATGTTGAAATGTTGCGCAATGCACCTTTAAGTAAAGTACCAAAAATTTTTTTTAAGAAAGTGAACCAAAAATATCACGAACAATAAAACAAGACATTTAGTGAGAAGAAAGTAAATGTATAGGGTTAACGTTGATTTTTATGTCTTTAAAAAAAATCACCCATAAACTTAAAAGCGATATTCAGTTTGATCAATATTCTTTTTTTATTTTAGCATTGATTAAAAAAAACAAAAAAAAACAAGATTGAAGAAAAGCATTTTACACTTACACGTAATACTGTTTCTGCACAGCCAACAGAACAACATGAATCAAAAACGAAATTAAAACGAATCAAACAAACAAATTAATAAAAAATAACCCCCTCTGCACAAAGGTGGCAGAAGTAATTCCCTTTTTCTATAATATAAACTTAGCGAAACAAAATAAAAATACAATACAAAAAAAAATATGAGCAGAAAAACTGATATTTTGAAAAAGTAAAACGCAGTTTTCTACTGAGAAAAAAAAACGGAAAAAAAAAACAGAACGATGCACACAAGCCAGCGCATGTGCGCGCACATCTGTTAAAAATGTCAGCAAAGTTACTTGAGTTTGCGTGTTTGTCCTTTTCGTCCATGCCAAACGCTCGCAGGATGTACAAACCCTGCCATGATTGCAGTTCAATATCTACAAAATCTGGATTTGAACAACTTACTTATATACACTGTACAACAATTTGTCAAAATTACAGCTTTTACAAAAAAAAAAAAAAAAAAAAAAAGATCCGCCCAATGACATTCAGAATTACAGTGCACGCTCTCAAATCAGCTCAGGGCAAACCCCTCAATCATGTTCCCTTCGGGCCAAAATGCCATTCCAATCCAAAGTTGGTCCACAATATCATTCCTCTCTCTCTCCTTCGTACTCCTTTTGATTCATATTTGATTGATTTTCACTTTCTTTACATTTTCTTTCCCCTGCATCTTTTATTCAGTATTCTGTTTCAGGACTTTCCCTCTTTTCTGACTTGCTGTTATTGCTTTCGCTCTCTCACTCCGCTCCTTTCTCTGGTTTGGATCGGTAAAGGAGGAGGTTTGGACTGCAAGCTACTACAGGCATGTGTCATTCTTGCATTGTAAGTGCCTGTGAACACACAAACATTATTGGACACCGTGATGATATTCTGCTTATGGCTTTCTGATATGCAATTGTGAAGAAAGAAAAAGGGGGGAGACGTAACTTACAGAAGAGTGACTCCATGTTCCATAAAAACACGCATCAGCGAGAAAAATAGTGCTATTCAGGATCCGATTAATGCTTCACATAAAAGACGATGCTGCTACCAGTCCAGGGACTTAAAGGGTTAGTTCACCCAAAAATGAAAATTATGTCATTAATTACTCACCCCCATGCTGTACCAACCCCTTAAGACCTTCATTCGTCTTAGGAACACAAATGAAGTTATTTTTTATTAAATTTGAGAGGTGGATCACTGCTACATAGGCTCCTAAGGGATCAAAACTTGACGGCCCAGAAAGTCATTGAAGAAAATGTTTAAATATTCCATGTGACAACAGTGGCTCAACTATAAGTTTATCAAGTGACGAGAATACTTTTTGTGCGAAAAAACCAACAAAAATAACGACTTTATTTGACTATTCCTTTTCTTCCTTGTAGCCCTGAGACGAGAGTTCAAGAGATTTCCACGACGCATGCGCGAGAATTGAACTGAAATAGAGTTGAAGGAGATCGAACTACCCTATCTCAAGACCAATTCGTACGAATTAGCCACTTTCGATCATTCGTCGAATTCGTATGAATTGGTCTTAAGATAGGGTAGTTCGATCTCCTTCAACTCTATTTCAGTTCAATTCTCGCGCATGCGTCGTGGAAATCTCTTGAACTCTCGTGTTCGTACGACCTCACGAATTCGTATGATTTGTCTAAACCCACGTGATGGGTAGGTTTAGGGGCGGGGTCATGGGTAGGTCGTTCGTACGAATTCATACGAATTGGCCAATTCGTAAAATATGTGCGATTTAGCAAAATCTTACTAATTCGTACGAGTGAGGTCGTATGAATTGTTACGAATTAGCCACCTCGTAAAATTTGTACGAATTCCCGTGATATCAGGCTGGCAATTCTCGCGCTACTTGAGATTCTACTTGAGCCACTGTTTTCACATGGAATATTTAAACATTTTCTTAATTGACTTTCTGGGCCGTCAAGTTTCGATCCCTTATGAGCCTATGTAGCAGTGATCCACCTCTCAAATTTAATCAAAAATATCTTCATTTGCGTTCCGAAGATGAACAAATGTCTTACGGGGTTGGTACAGCATGGGGGTGAGTAATTAATGACTTAAGTTTCAGTTTTGCGTGAACTAACCCTTTAAACATTGCATGACAGAATTATTTCCGACTGTCAATCTGAACTTACTGTATCGTCCATTAGTTTAGTGCAAAAAAGTCAATGCATAAAAAAATAAAATAGAAAAAAAAAACATGTTTGGGAAGATACAGACAACATGTGCTTTTTGACCATTTATAGAAAACGGATTCAAATTCACGTTCTGTTCCAAAACGCAGTGAGCTGCCTTTTAAGGTGGCGTCCGAACTGAAATGGTCCCTCATAAGTGAGCGATTTGGAACGATCTACAAAGAAAGCAACTAAACTGAATATGAATTGGCTCAAACAAACAAAAAGGGCTTAAACCAGCATAGGGTTGCTGGCTGGTCTCCCGGCCTGGCCAAGCTGGCACTGATGTCTTTTTTAGGGTTTTATAGGGGGTTTGGGTTCTTGGGATACTTCTTGGCTAAACATCTCCTTGCTGAGGACTGTGAAAAACCAGGTAAGACCAGAAAACACCCTTATGTTGGTTTAAGTCTTGGTTTTCTTCAGAGATGTAGAGTTTGATGCTAACAGCAAATACAAATATGTATCACACACAGATATTGCCTAAAAGTTATTTAAAAAAAAATCGTATACAACCATTTCTATTTATAGTCGGCACTCGACATGCTCGACTTGTCCGCCATCTTGGATTAATTGGGTTTTTTTTTTTTTGCAATCCATTCTGGGAAGTAAATGTGTGATGCCACCCTAGTTCATCGTTTTGTATTTAAATGTGTATGCTGTTTTTTTTACATTTGGGTTGGGTATGCCCTTGTGAAAAATAAATAAACTAAAATATATTTGAAATAATTTATACTACAAGTATACTAAAATTACATTTACATATTTATGTATTTAATATAAATTCCCTGCAATCGTACTTTTGATATACTAAACTGTTAAACTTAAAGTCTGCTGAATTGGAACAACTAATTTGCACTTAATGCACTTTAGTTATCCAGAAATAGTTAAATTCTTAAGTGTATTTGATTGTGCTAAAGTGGAACTATTGCAAGTATAGGTTCACTTTAAATATCTTGCATAGATATTATACAGAGATCATTCTATCCTTACTAATAGTGATATTAAATCACATTTTAGGCTTAATATTAAGAAATGTGCATTTTAAGCACTCCAAATACAGTTTAATCATAATATTTATATGAGTAAGTCTCAAGCGACATGTCAGTAAACATGTTAATGGATTTGTAGTATACTTAGTATGAAATAAAAGTATTTTAAATACATTTTAATTTAGTTTTTTTTTTCAACTACGGTGACTATTATTGTTTATTGTATGTAATTGTAAGTTTTGTTTAAATGAAATAAAAATGTAAACAATTTGGACAAAACGAGGCATCTTAAAAGGCAGCATAAAGCGGTCTACATAGGTAGCTTACTAGGTTTTAGAACAGATCCAGGTTTTAAACTCACAAACGGCAGCACCAAACAAATAAGGAAACGGACGGAACAATGAAATCCACCAGGGCGATTTTTGAAAACGCATTTACAGATCATTGGTCTCCGTTCACAATAACGTTTCTTGTTGCTTTAAACGTATGGTCTCCACCCATCACCCATGACATCACTTTCGCCACTTCCTGTGCTTTTATTAGTGGGCTCCTCCTGCAGAGGGCAGCGCTGAGAGTCTGTCTGTGGCGTCGGCAGTCCTCCGTCTCGCTTTATTCTCACAGACGCGAGAGTTTGGTGTCCTTTATGTCTGAAAACACGTCCCGCTAATGTCAGCAACTGCGTCTTTAGTTCCCGGTGGCGTGTCAGACCTCAGTCTGCTGTGTTTGCGGGTGCATGTGCGCGTCCTCCAAACTGTCCAAGCTTCCTCCTGTCTCGGAGTCTTCAAACCCACAGGGCACGGAGGAAACGTCGGAGGCGGAGGAGGCGTTGACGGACAGGCGTTCCTCCCTGCCTGTGAAAGTGCTAAACTCCTCCCCCGCGGAACCGAGTGGCAGCTGATGCGGGGGCAGGTATTGGCTGGGGTGGAAGTGTGGGCGGGGCTTGCGGTCCCCGCTAAGCGTGCTCTCTCTCGAGGCGTGTGGATTGGCGGGTGAAGTGTCGTATTCCTCGGTGGGAAGGGGCGGGGGAAGCTGGTCCTGGGACATAAACACCTCCTCCTGAGGAGGCGGGTAGTCACTGTCGATATCGAACCCGCCGAGGTAATAGTCAGATTCTAAAGTCACGCCCACTTCGCTCGTCTCATAGGTGGGGACTTCCTCGATGTCAGGTAGGCGTGTATTCGGCAGCCAATCGGAAGTGTCCCAGTGGTATGCTGGAGAAACAGGAAACAGGAAGTCAGTAAACATCGAGTGAACGAACAGCTAACGGGATCCTTCGGTAGGTACGGAATCGTGCTTGGGCTGCATGCTCGACCATTCTGAAGGGGGGTTAACAGGTTAGATTTCGGTCCTGTCCCAAATGATACACTTGTCGAGAACGTAGGGTACCCCATTTGCAACCTTTACTCATTGGAAAAACGTCTGCTATCTGCAATTTTAGTAAATTTAGTAAAACTCTGAAAACGTATCTACAGTAGGTGGACAACCAGAATGACACTTTCCGCCAAATCCACCGTGGCAAAAATAAACCAGTCGTATTTCAAAGTCATTCGAGAAATGACCACCAGGTGGACATTTAGCGAGAGCAAAACATAATTATGTAAAAGTAGCCTACATTTTAAATAGAATATAGCTAACTTTAATAGCAGAACATTTTATGAATCAAAAGTTAAAATAGGCCTATCTCGCAGTCAGTGAAAATAAATTGGGTGCTTTCAATGACGCTATTGAGGAATGAAGCCGCCTTCACACTGGCAGTTGAAATCAGCTCCGATGCGGCTGCGAAATGACCGGAAGTCATTAATTTCCTATGGAGATTCGCAGACCGCATGCGAAAGGGTCCGAAACGGGTCCGACCGAGTGCGGTGCGAAGAAAATCGTGTCCGTTGGTCATCTGCATGCGTTCAAAAATTTGAACTCTTGCGAAAAGCAACGGACGGTTCATATCCGACAATTCCAGCGGAAGTTGAGCGTTGCTATGGTACTGATAAACAAACCCGAATTATTAACTTTTAATAAAATAAATAATGATTTTATAATGATAAGTTGTCATGTCATTTTTTTATTTTCATGACTTTCTAACGTTTATAAGGGCAGTTAATACAATTAAATTGAAGGTAGATATTGAACTATTGCCCACTATATTACATTTTTTAGCCGGCCTGACATGTCAACGTCCTCAGCAACTTTCCTCACTCAGCATAACCCTCATCAGAGAGATCATACAGAATTGACAGAATAAAACTTTAATCTCTCCGCCATTTTTTGTTCTACCCGCGTCCGACGCTTTTCACTGTGTAGTACAATGTCCGTTGGGAACGTATTGCGTATTACGGAGCTGATTTCAACTGCCAGTGTGAAGGCGGCCTCAGAAGATTGAAGAGCGCTTCTCTCGCGCGCGCGCACACACTGACTGCTGGGCATTTCTCCGTGAGAAAAGTTGTGGTTGAGTGGTAGAATTTAGGTTCATAACATAATATTGTGCAAGGAACCACATAAAATTAAGTCACGATTAAAGACTTAGTTTCATAGGGTTACTTGCATAATATTATGTTACGATTTCGAAAACGAAGTCGTAAAGGAAACAGATGCTAGTACGTTTTACACGAAAATACTATTTCAGTCTTTCTACTTCAAATTTTCTAGGTGTAATTCAATGTTACTTTTCATATCTTTGTAATTATTTGCTAAATTTACTCGCACAAGCACATTTTTCTAATGAGTCTGGGATTCCCATTTGTGATGCGTTTTTTTGGGGATTTGGGACAGGAACATTATACTGAACATTTCCACATGCAGGTCTTGCTGGAGTGAGTGGACATGCCTGCAAGGTGATCGAAGGCACAGCCAGGGGTCAAGAGGTCAAGGTTCAGAGAACATTCGTCAAAAACGCAAACCAAAATAAATGAAGGTGAGGATTGCATGCAGCGATGCATGAAACACAGAAGCGCAGGGACGCACACACACACGCACACAAACACACACACACACACACTGTACACGACCTAATCCTCGCTATCAGAAAACATCAATATCAAACAAAAGAAAAACACAAAGTCAGCAATGGAAGCACTGCGGGGAAAGAGACAGACGAAAAAGAGAGGAAAGGGGTGACAGAGGACTGCAGGTACTCTGATGTGTGTGTGTGTGAGTGTGTGTGCGCTCATCGACAAAGAGCATCTCGCTGTTGGGTGATGTGACACTTCCCAGAATGCAATAGCTCAGTTTGTCAGCAATACGGAAAGGGAGAGCGAGAGAGGGAGGAATAGATAGAGAACAAAGTCTGAAAGGGAAGGAGTGCAAGAACTCCGGGAGATTTAGCTGAACAAAGCAGGGGGAAAGAGAGAATGTGAATCACCTCTGTTGAAGTTTTGACCTTGATCCATAACGGACACTGGTAGGCAGAAAAGAAGCAGAAAGACAGAGAAAGACAGATTTGTGGATCAGCACCAAACCCATCCTGTATCCAGAACTGTGTTTATGTACAAACACCATATTTAAAAGCATCAACATTGCGTGTAGATGTGTGTGGTTTGTCGTATTCTGATGCCATGTGATACCTAGGTTTGGGTATCGTTTGGATTTACGAATCTGCTTATCGATTCCAATTCTTATCGATTACACTGCATAGTTCTCTTTTTATAAATAACATATAGATTCATCCTTATTAAAGTTACTGAAGTTAGTCAGGATCAGTGAGTGATTTTCCTTTTATTTTGCTCTTTGGTTAACATAAATGACACAAACGGCGGCAAGTTTATTAGGCTGCTGTCACTTTAAGAGCTGCACGGATCCAATATACTGTTACACATGCGTTTTCTTACTCGACTGTTTACGTTTACTTCACTTAAGACAGACGATTGTGTTTACGAGGATATTTTGACATCAGTTTGTGTGTATTCACATATGCAGATGTTTTTTATAGATTGTTCTGGCTGGTGACTTTTAGCTGAAAAGCCTAATATGAAATTTAAAGTCATCCTGTGGTGAAAATCAAGCTTTTAATGTCGTTTACATGTCTATGTGGTGTTTATATGTCTACGAGTGGATCTCTGAGCTGGTGTGAGTGAGTGGAGGCGGGGATAATTTGCATTTTCACAGAACCGCATACACTAAATGAGGCAAGGGTGTAGAGTTACATTCAAGCTATTTTGATTTTTTCAAGGAAATAACTTTTAAATGTACAATACAATTATTGACCACAGGGGGACTTTAAAGCTACACTGTGTGATTTTTACCCCCATCTAGCGGTGAAAAGGTATATGACCATCCAGTGAATATTAGTTTCTGTTCCTCTCAATTCCGATTTCGTTTTAACTCCTACGGTGGCCAATGTAGTCCAAGATTAACATGGCTTCCAGTTCGACCTCGTCCATGAGTGTTAACTCAAACGTAAACGTGAAAGGCGAAACTTGAATTAACGGATATGTCCCTCTTTGGCTAATGTACTTTCACGATGGAGGGGCAACATGGCGACCGACATTAGAACCCCTTACCCGTATGTATTTTCAATGGCATATTATACACTCACGAGAATATGTTATTACTTGAACGAAGTAAATCTACATTAATGAGCACATATATTTTTGAAAGAACTAAGTGTTTTTAGATAAGAATAAACTAAAATATTTACACAGTGTAGCTTTAAGTAGCACAAACAAGGACCAAATTTGAATACTTAGGGTTAGGGTTTGTTTAAATCACTAATACAAATTATGAGCACTTCAAGGAGATTAAAAAATGCTGCTTATATTGTTTATTGTTACTATGAAATTAAACTATTTGTTTAATAGTTACATTAACTAGTAGGCTGTATAAGAGAAGTTAAATTGCCGTGGTAATATAAGGGTAAGAGAAAACAGAGAGTTGAGAGACTAAAAACAGAGAGAGAATGGTGCTGTAAAAATGTGCACATTCCTTCCCAGCTTATTAATTTGCCTTGTCTGATCTTCATCAGTATGCGTCTGATTGAATGTGATTAAGTTAGGGCTGAAATGTCTTTTAAGTGCGAGTCTGTAGTCCATTACTGAGCAGAAAAACAAGCAGTCACACATCCTCTCAATATCTGTTACAGTGACTCATACAAACTATTGCATTCTGCTAATTAGGGTTACATCTTTGTCTTACAGGATTGGATGAAACCCTTTGGACTAAAAATAAATACAATATCGCTTTGGATATTGTGTACATCAACTGAAATGTGTAAATAACTCACCCTCATGAAGTTTCAAACCTGTCATTCATAATATGTGTGCTGTTTTTAAAGCGATAGTTCACTTTGAAATCAATTTTTGGTATGTTTTAACGAGCGGTTTGTGTGAGAAAACGAACAGTATTTATATTGTTTTTGCCTCTTGTAACTACAGCCACAAAGAGCCCGCGCCCTCAGATCACTTGGACGTGGCTGTGGTTACAAGAGGTAAAAACGATATAAATACTGTTCGTTTTCTTACACAAACCGCTCGTTTCGTGTCTTAGGCCATCAATGTGTACTTACATTTACGAGTCATTAAATCATGTTTAATCTTGACTTCTCTGTGCATGTTCTTTGACCTATGGTGGTGACCATAGACCTCCATTATATAGCTGACAGACAAGAACAGTTTGACCTAAAAATATCAAATTTGCTGCGGAAACAAAGACACCTACATCTTGGATGCGCTTGATGTAAGCTAAAACATACCAAAAATTAATTTCAAAGTGAACTATCCCTTTAAAGGTGTATTAAGTAGCTTTGTCCACTTTAAAGCAATGTTAATATTGTTAACTAAATCTCAATAATAACAGTTTAAAATAAAACAAAATATAAAAATTTATTGCAAAACTTTAATAAAAATGTAGAATAGTTGAAATAAGCTTACGTTGAAGCACTAAAAGTACTATAACTGAAATATATATTAAATCTATACAGACATTTTAAATGTAAAAAAAATAATAAAAATGACAAAAATACTAAAACTAGAATGAAAACTAAAAATATAAAAATAAATCTTAATTCAAAATGCAACTAAATATTAAAACGGTATATAAATAATATAAAAACAACACTGCTTTAAAGCACATTAAAGTTTATTACATCTCACAAAATGAGAAATATGGGAATGCTTATGCTAAAAAGATCTTTGTATCGGCCAATGAAACCAAAGATTGCTCAATGGACCTTTTAAATATTCAGCTGAGGGGCTGCTAGGACAATATGAAGCAATAGGTTTAAAAAGATGTAAATATGAACTAGTTTTGAAATATCTCAGCATGAACTAGTTTCAAGATTCAGAAGTTTGTTCGATTTACAACCTCTACATCAAAGTACAAGCTCAAACAAGCTCATCAGCCTACATTACTTTAGCATGTCTAGCTTTGAAGACACACTTGAAAAGACTTTTTTTGTTTTTTACAACTTCAAACGTGTGTGTTTGCAAGACTTGCACTCTTCCATTGAGGGTAATGTATGATCTGGGGATGTGTTTGGAGGTGTGTGTTCGGCAGAGAAAATATTCGAGCGGAGAGTGTGTGCTGTATCATCTAGCTGACTGGGGTGACGCTTCTCCTCACGAGTTAGGCTGTCTCATTCACACACATATAATATTAAATTCTGGTATTGTAGTGTACTTAACTATATTTTGAGAATAAATCAACTGAAAAACAAAGAACAATTCAGAAATAAAAATGCGTAAAATTTATAATTTTTTTATTAAGACTAAAAGTTCAAAAAGTTTTCTTTAAAGGGATAGGGTTAGTTTGTAGTCTTTATAATAATAATAAGAGGGCAGTTAATGTAAACTAATTGTTGATTATAAAAAAAAATTAAATGCTTTAAAAATATGTATTAATGTTAAAAATATATGTATAAAATTAAATTTTATTTATATCAATTTATTGATTTGCATTGACCCTAATAAAAGTTGATGGTCCACATGTAGATCGCTAAGAAAACGTGTATGTGTGTAATCAAAAAATAAGAGAGAAAGAAAGAAAGTGTGTGTTTGAGTTTCATGTGTCCTCAAGCGCTTTTAAGGAAGACGCTTCAGAATCCAGCGTTGGGAAAGAGTACCTTCATTCTCAATCGTGTCGACTGCATCATTGACCAGGCGAATTACCGTCACTATGGAAGCTTGGAAAGAGAAAGCAATGAAGACCAGTCAGAAACTTTCACACACACACGCGCGCGCACACAGGAGAACCCAAACAAACCCACAGACTAATCAGACTGAAGAGTCGACTCCACAATATCTGTTACACTGTTGGTCCACTGCAGAAGCTTCTGTGCCCTGATTGGCTGCTGATGAATTTAGCTGTGACCAATGAAAGGCAAGCATGGCATCATTCCGGCGAATCTGAGGAAAGATGGTGGTGATGATGTGACCAACACACAAACTCACATCCACACCTGCTGCATTCAAGTCAGATATGAATAAACGTACTTACGGGACTAGAGTCACTACAATGTCATATTTAACAGTAAGAAACTATGGATTTATTTGTGCTGCCAATTAAAGAATCATACTTTAAAACATAACTTGATACTGAAATGACAACGTAAATTACACACACCAATAGCGAAAACTAACTTTTTTAAAAGTGGTTATGTTCACTTTTGAAAATTTACAGTTTTTATAAATAACTAGATAATAAAGTTTGGGTGTGTGCAGTTTTAGGGTACGTTTACGCGACAACGATACGCTTAAAACGGAGAAGTTTTTCCTTTGAGTTTTCCGCGTGCAGACGACACACTTGTCGAAACGATCCCCATTCACGCGGATCCAAGAAAAATTACTAAAAAACGCTGCGTTCTGCTGCCAGGCCACTAGATGGAGATGAAACACTATTCATACTTTGCAGTCACGAGACTACCATGGATGGCTGGTGGGCAACAAACGGGTATTTTCAATGTTAAGTCCTGTAGTTCCAGGTCTTTAGCTATCACATCTGTTAGCGAGCTAGCTGCATAACTATGGACTAGGATTTATGCCTGGTTCAAATCACAAGATTTTAGCCCGATTTTGGCACGATCCGTTCGACGTAGGGTGTCGTGGGGATTCGTAAACGACAACGGGCGTCGGGATGCAAGATTCGATCGTATCATCTCGTATAGTGTGTCATAGTGGGCGACAACCTACGTCGCGTCTGCAATGCTTTACGACATCACGACAAAAAGACTAGCTTTTTTAACGGTCGTCCACGACGGGTCCGTCACATGTATGAGGTTGACCAATAGGAGCACAAGTTTTTCCATATACAACTTTCAAAAAAGACAAAACGAAAGAGAGACGATGGTGCTAAAGTTAAAACTAGAAGTAAAAATACATAAGAAAACAATATTTTACCTCAAGTTCTCTTTGGAGGATTGACAGCCCATACTGTCCTCTTTGAGCGAGGTTCTCAAGTCTCACGCAATGGCCGTGAGACACACGCAATTCAACCAGTTCACACACTCACACGCCACACCGTGTATTTCTCACGTTGAAAAGGCAATGCCGAGCAATCCAGGAACTCATTCGCTACGAGTTTCGCCTTCTCGATGACATCGCGCGCGCTATTAAACACGGCATGCGATGAATGGTCAGGAAGTAACGTGTAGTCTGACGTGTCTTGTCCACGACACGACAAGATTTTAGGAACCAAAATCGCGTAATCTGACACAGTGACTATCGTAACAGACAAAAAAATTGTGTAATCTGAACCAGACATAACTCCTAGGTGAAGGTAGTTAAAACTGTGTAAAGCAGACAAGTTTTTTTTTTTTTTTTTTTTTTTTGATAATCGAGCAGTAATAATTCCTCCGTAGATGATCTAGATCTACTGTTCTCATTGAAAACCATAGACATCACAAACCTCAAAACAATCACACACTTTTGTTGTTGTTAGCAAAATACGACAGCTGCGTTTACACCACCACCGGTGAGAGCGTCACAGAGCCCAGAAGTCATTAATTTTTCAATCAACTTTGCTGCACTCGCGGTGGCGGTGTGAACGTACAGTTAGCCTCATAATACAAACAGCTGACTCGCCGAACCAGCTGGTGACATTGATTGACGAAACTACAGGTTAACTTAGACACGGATAATTACATGATCATACACCCATTGTTTTCAAACAAATGTTGAAATGACCTTAAATGATGGAATGATCACTGCACAGACATGTAACGTTATACTGTGAAGGTTGCTCATCTCATCTGGTTAGTGCAACCAATCATGTCTGTTGATCTGGTGTGTCATTTACGCCTCGAAACACCAACTTTTGTATAAAAACTGGAGTCGTCCTGGCAAGATCCTTGACTAGTTTACTGGGTTTCGTTGCTGGAGAACGGCGTTCTGTCCCGCCAGCCAGTACTTGTGACGTCACGTGCAAAGTATGAATAGACTGAACACGTAATACGCATGTGCATGACGTCATCGTCTTCAGAGATTCGCGTTTTTTGCTGTTAACACCGAAACCATTTTCAAAAACTTGCACTTTAAAAACCCGTTTTCAAAAGTTTGCGTTTTCATGCGCTCAAACCACCGTTGTCGTGTAAACGAACGGCCAAAACACATTTTAAGTTTTTAGTTGAACGCGGTGTCATGTAAACAGCCCCTAACCCGCAACACCAAAGATGGCGGTTGTATGCACATGCCCCGCCCCTCCCGCTGGAAAGCCACCATCCATGATGACCGTAAATTAGTTCAAATCTTCCGGAATCTAGAGCGAACGAGCAAGAACGTGCACATACTGTGTTTCAAACCGTGTAGCGTGCGCGACAGAGAGCGAGAGAACCGTTGTGCATGCGTAGTAAAAGTATAACTTTTAGGGAAAAGGCGTTTTAAACCTTATTTTGGGGCAAAGTCATCAAACTTTTTCAGCGATTTTTATCATATTTTATTACTGCTTTTATACAAGCAGTTTTTATGTCCCGATGACCAGTGAAAATGCAGTTCTGAGTCTCTGCCCATTCATTTAAATAGGAGCCTGGTCTTGTTAGTCCGAAATAGCTGCCCGGAGGCACTGCCAAGATGGCAGCCGATTGGCACGACTTGCCTAAAAGAACTTTAGCTATAGTCGAGTTTTATTATTCACCATATTATTCACCATATTTACTCAAAGTTGAAGTTAGAAAAACCCATAGGAAAATCTCGCAGGAACCAGCAATTTACTTGCACAGTGGTAGTAATAAATAAAATACAAAAAAATGGTATACTGTTAGTAGAGCTGTCGAATGATTAATCGTGATTAATCACATCCAAAATAAAAGTGTGTTTACATAATATATGTGGGTGCACTGTGTATAATTATTTTGTATATATATAAATACACACACATGTATGTATATTTAATAAAAAAAAAATTATTTGTATTTTAAAATATATATTTATATATAATTTAAATTATATATAAATCTATATACACTATATACATGAAAATATTTCTTAAATATATACAAGCAGCATGTGTGTGTGTGTGTATTTATATATATAAAATAATTATACAGAGTGCACCCACATATATTATATAAACACAAACTTTTATTTTGGATGCGATTAATCACGATTAATCGTTTGACAGCCCAACTATAATACATCATAATAGTGAATGTTAATAATAGTGAATGTCCTCTTGATGAAGCATAAATCTTCTATACTACAATAAAAATACTACTTTTACTGATTTATGAGGCAGCAGGTCTGTGAAAAAACTACATTTCCCATAATTCTCTTCTGCAGATTTGAGTGTGGGCCAATTACGCATTGCAAATTCAATACTAAGGTATTAAATGATATTTCGCTCTTCAAAAAAAAAAAAAAATTGAGAATTGAGAAATATGAAATTGACTGACAACAAAAATAACTTGAAAGAGTACCAGGAATTACAATTTCTGAAGTTTTCAGGCCGACTTGAGAGCAGCAACACACACACACACACACACACACACACACACACACACACACACACACACACACACACACGCACACACACACACACACACACACCAAACCTCTTTAAATATTCTCTTCATTAGCAAAATGATGATGAGGAAGGATGACTGTATGAAGAGTCCTGAAGAAAGACGCATGTTGTTTTATCCTTTCATGATGAGTAGGAACAACAGCAAACGCACACACACACACAGTGTCTTACCGTTATCATCACAGGAGTCAGACTGAAAGGAGCTCAGCGATTGGACCTCGGAGTTGCTGCCCTTGTTACTGCCAGAGAAACATGTGACCTCCTCCAACAAATCCACTTTACCTAAACACAAAAGATCAGGATGTCAACCAATCACAACTTCCGTAACTTCCACACCGTTCCAAGTCCCTTCTCTGATGTTTGTCTTTTAATTTCTTTCCTTTCCCAGACATTTTTGGCTTTGATCTTTCCTTTAATGGCCGCATATAATAGTCTCACTGCATTTCACCGTTGGACATTTATAAGACCCAAGAGGGTTTGAATGGAGGACACCGCAAACCACGAGGAAATGAAAAATGAAGTAATTATAGGCGGTAAAAAGCCTCGGAGGATTCGGATGGGGGAGAATTTAATGCCAGAGGGAGAATGGCTTTTGCCATCAGCTTTCCCACTAAACGGAGCCCATATACATACTTCCATAACCACTTTTCTTTCAGCATTTATCGACGTGAAGAGTTATATCAAGTCTTTAAAGGGAAATGATGAATAATCGCCTGATGAATAATGCAAATAAAGTTGTTTCTCTTCAGGAAAGAAACACAACTATTATACATCAAATCATCATACTAGAGTGATTTCTGAAGGATCACGCGACACTGAAGACTGGAGTAATGATGCTGAAAATTCAGCTTTACATCACAGGAATACGTTACATTTTTAAATATATTATAGAAAGCAGTTATTTTAAATTGTAATAATATTTTACTGTTACACTGAAATTTTTAATCAAATAAATGCAGCATTGGTGATTATAAGAGACTTGCGCAGTAGTGTGTGCTCAAGAGTTCTGTTCGAGATGGTCTGGAGGATTATTAATAATGGTTTCAGCCGAGATAAAAGTTGAGGTACATTCCTAATAAAGATCTGTCCGCAGATCCGCAACAAGCTTTATCTCAGAGAAATATTCCCAAATGCTTCTGCTGGAAGTCACCTTGGATAAGAAAACATGAAAACAACACAAAAACAAGTAAAGAAAAAAAAAAGGCACAGAGAGAACACAAACATTTTAAAATATGTTTAAGCAAAATACAGCAAAGGAACGTAGTGTGTGTGTATATATATATATATATATATATATATATAGTATATATACAGTATATACAGTGTATATATATATATATATATATATATATATATATATAAAACTACACTACATAAAAGCTGGGGTAAAATACAACCAACAGAACATATAAAACTGAATCAAAAAAGTAAACAAAAATCTTTAAGATGTTTTCTTTACATGTGAAATAAAGAAAACAGTTACAAACTGAAACAGGAAGTGTTGTTGTTTACATCTTGCAAAACGGTCTATATATGAAGAGTTCAGATGCAAAAGCCTCTAAATGCCATTTGAAATTTTCTTCTAAAATGTCCATTTTTATTAAGTTTGTATATTTAAGTTCAGTAATTTCACTTAAATGACAATTAATAGGTAATCTTCATTGCCATTTAATTGAAATTACTGAACTTAAATATACAAGCTTGATAAAAATGATCATTTTAGAAGAAAATTTCAAATGGCACTTAGAGGCTTTTGCATCTGAACTCTTCATATATATATATATATATATATATATACACACATACAGTATATATACGGTATATATATATATATATATATATATATATCTGCTGACTGAATTTTCTGAATTCACAATGCTGATTTTTGCAAAACAAACAACAACAACAACAAAAAAAACCCGGTGGATTTTATTTTTAAATGCGGTAAAATGGTCAAACAGAGCTGAGAATACAAATTTTATTGGTAGCAGAAAGCATAATATAACTAGGGTTGTGTATCGAGAACCGGTTCCACATTTCCAAGAACAATAGATTCAATAAGACGCGCATTTCGATTCCGCTTCGATTCCTGTGTGCGCATTTTAATGTGATTTCAAACGGCCTCTGTGAATACTGAGCTCTATTTAGTTTATTCTTGCACTTGAATGGGTAAACGCAAACAAAACGATGTCAAAACATCCACTCGACACAGCTGGTTTTGTTTTAAACTTTGACGACATGCAGTTCTGCTGTTTTCGCGTGGGCCTGTTATAGCATTACAGCTCTATTTCCATGTCATCCTCAAATGAAGTGACTTTTGATTTGGTTAAAAAAAAAAGCAGGATCAAATGAACCATAAATCAAAAGCTTTTACTCCTTAACGGTTTCCAGGTTTTCCATTTTTTAGCCGTAACCTTCATATGAAAGTGTATTTTGATTTGATTTACTGAAAAAAAAAAAAAACACCATTAACAAAGAAAGGTGGGAAGCTGCAGGTGGAAACAGTTCCAACAAATACAAGCTTTTTTCCTCCTGTACGCTTCTGCCGTGACTGTCACAGCAGGAAAACGGAGCTGAGTTTAAGAAGATAAAAGTGTAGAGCTCCGCCATTACATATACTGATAACACCAAATCTGGCAGCTTGTTTTGTTATCTCCCCCGTAAACAGTCATAGGTCGCAAAACCATCAATGCATCCGCTATACAGATTCAATGCTTTGCCGTTCTTAGTGTTGGCGTGTTGGTTCATTAAAAGTCTGAATATAAAAAATGTGCATGTCAAAAAGCCCAGGGGGGTTACTGAGAGTGTGTGTGTGTGTGTGTGTGGAACGGCCAATCTCTGAGCTGAGTAAGGTTAAACGCAGTTAAATACGATATTTAAATAAAACATGTTAAGGGAAGGATGGATTTCTCATGGTTGACAGGCATGAACTGATCAAAGCCCTCTGATAAATTCACACTGGCAAACACATTTATGCATAAACAAAATATGCGTACAAACACACCAGAGTACGTGAGAGATGCGGAGAGGAGTTGCATGATTCTGCCTGGAGCGAGAAATGTTTCTTTTTTTTTGGGTAATATTTTAAATCAGAGGGTCAATGCATCACAATTATAATGCACTTTAACCTCCCCGAGTGCAACGGATGTCAGCAATAATACACACACAGTGTGGAAATAAAAGAAAGATGGAATTGGTGAAATATTATTGGAAATAAAACAATATACAACAGCATATAACATATAATAATATTCTTTAAATATTTGAATATTCTAAATTTGAGGTCCTTTAAAAAAAATATATGTCATTTTTATTTAAAAATAAGATTTTGTATATACTGTACATGACCCATTACTATAATTCTTCTGCTATTGGTATTACAATCATTTAATATATGATATTAAAATTGTATTTTAAGATAAAAAAGAGAATTTGGGAAATATATTATAATGATAATGATCAAATATGCAAACTGTTTAGTGAACATAAATAATAAAAGGAGTTATTTAAAATTACATTAATAATAATAATAAACTCTTTGAATTTTTTTAAAAGAGTATGTATATATGCATTTTAATGTATTTAAAATGAAGAGCATCTTTATACACGCACAATTTCTATCATTCTTCAGCTATTAATTTTACAATTATACATATATGATATTAATATGATGCTGAGATATATATATATATATATATATATATATATTTAATTTAATAAAAGAAAGGTAGAATTTGAGAAATATTACTGGAAAGCAAAAAATGAAATACATAAAAAGTTTTTTGTGAAAATGAATGATAATTAATGATGAACTAATGACAAATGACTGATTTAAAATAACTTACTTAATAAATAATATAATCTATTTATTATATTAATAATAGAATTAAGACTTAAGAATAGTCTTAATAAAAATAAAAAGTCTTTGAATTTTCTTAAATTGGGGTTATGGGGTTATATCTGGTATATAATTTCTTTTTTCCCTTAATTTAGTTTCTGCTGCTATTAATATTCCAATCATATAATATATTACATTAAAAATCGCGATTAATTGTATCCAAAATAAAAGTTTGTGTTTACATAATATATGTGGGTGCACTGTGTATAATTATTTTATATACATGCTTGTATATATTTATGAAATATTTTCATGTATATACTGTATATAGATTTATATATAATCTATATTATATATAAATATAAATATTTTATACATAAATGATATTTTTTTCTAAATATACATGCATGTGTGTGTATTTATACATACAAAATAATTATACACAGTGCACCCACATATATTATGTAAACACAAACTTTTATTTTGGATGCGATTAATCGCGATTAATCGTTTGACGGCCCTATTAAAAATATATCTACACACACATGACAGAAATCTCTCACCCTCGTCTTCCCAGGGGCTCTTCCGCAGCGAGTCGCAGTCAGACCGGCACGGGGAGACAGGGGGCAGATTGGGGGCGACGCTGCACACGACCACGCCCCTCCGGTTGGTCCCGCCCAGGATCCGCGGCGACTCCGACGGGTGGAACGTGCTCATTTCCGTCAGCTCCGGGCCTCGGCAGTCCCCGTGCCTCTTCTCCAGGGTCCCCCGAGGGTCTCCGGGGAAACACGGCGTGTACGCCATGGGCCGGACGGGGACCTGAGGCGGGCCCTCGGTGTACAGGCTGATGGGCTCTCCGATGGCACAGCGCAGGGGCGGGTAGTGCCCACCGTTGGCTTTGTGCAGGAGGGCGGCTGTAGCCGGGTCCTGAACCATGGAGAGGTTGTTCCGGGAATAGCTCTTGTGGAATACCTTCTTCCGGAAGGCGATGAAGAGGAGGATGAGGGTGAGGATGAGGAAGAGAACGACGGCGATGCCGATGAGCTCCTCCTTCCCGACGTACGCGTGCCCGGCCTGCATGTCCGGAACCAGCACCGGGCGAACCGAACAAGCGCTGCCCACGAAACCAGGAGTGCAGTTGCAGTAGAAGGAGCCGAACGTGTTGACACACACACCGCCGTTCTCGCACAGCTCGCGTTCACACTCGTTCACGTCTTCTTCACACCTGCAGAGAGGAAAGAAACACTCAGTGGGTTTCACTGCATCAGTTTAGTGCCCTTGGCCTGCTTTAAAATTGATTGTGACTCGGCAGAAATGGATCAGTCTATAAAAAAAAACCTGACAGTGTGTCCGAAAAGCTGGCATGATGGGATTAGTTCACAGCCTCAAGTAATCCGACTGTCTACACCGAAAGTGAAAATGCTGCGCGACACCACATGATAACAGCCAATCAGGAATTATTGTCACACATTTGGAGCTGGATTTTTGGACCGGTGAGATTTCGTTGTGGGCGGTTAGAAAGTAAGCAGACAAAATATAAAATACAAGTCTAGTTCACACCCATTTTTGGGAGCTAATCGCCATAGTTTAAAGACAATGTGAAATCAAATGTGAGCTTATTTCCTTGCATAATAAATATGGCTGGTCTTTTCATCTAATTTTATAAATAAAATGATGCAATCATTGCCTCTCAGATGAGAAAACAATTATAATAATCCACCATAAGTAAAATATTTTAAATGTATAATATATTGTACATTAAACTTTCTATTCATCAAATAACTATATTCAATAAAGTTTATATTTATCAAAAGTTTTGGATTGGTAAGATTTTTAATATTTTTAAAAGAAGTCTCTAGTGCTATCTTTTATTTGTAAAAAAAATAACTGTAATATTGTTAAATGTTATGAGAATTTATAATAACTGTTTTTATTTTAATATATTTAAAAAAAATAATTTATTCCTGTGATCAAAGCTGAATTTTTGCATCATTACTTACATACTAATCATATGTGGATTTGACGCTCAAAAACATTCATTATTATTATCAATGTTGAAAACAGTTGTGTACATTTTTTTGGATTCTTTGACAAATAGAAAGTTCAAAAGAATCCTTGATGAATAAAAGTAAGGATTTCTTTTATTTATTCCATTAAAAAATAAATTAAAAAAAATAATAATTCTTACTGCCCCTAAACCTTTGAACGTGTTTAAATGTTAAAAAAGCTTTCTATTTCAGATAAATGCTGTTCTTTCGAACTTTCTATTCATCAAAGAATCCTGAAATGAAAATGTAAATAACTGATTTAAACATGGATAATAATAATGAACGTTTCTTGAGGATCAAATCTGCATCTAGAGCTGTTTTAAATTGTAATTATATTTCACAATATTACTGGGTTTTATATATATATATATATATATATATATATATATATATTAGGGCTGTCAAACAATTAATCGTGATTAATTGCATTCAAAATATTTATATTTAATAT
Organism: Cyprinella venusta; assembly: GCA_038021265.1. Classification (NCBI taxonomy): domain Eukaryota; kingdom Metazoa; phylum Chordata; class Actinopteri; order Cypriniformes; family Leuciscidae; genus Cyprinella; species Cyprinella venusta. Next base: position 20,667,354 of record CM075881.1, on the reverse strand, counting down.
TTATATAAATACACACACATGCATATATATATATATATATATATATATATATATATATATACAGTATATACATGAAAATATTTCTTAAATATATACAATCATGTGTGTGTGTGTGTATATATATATATATATATAATTATACACAGTGCACCCACATATATTATGTAAACACAAACCTTTATTTTGGATTCAATTAATCGCGATTAATCGTTTGACAGCCCTAATATATATATATATATATATATATATATATATATATAGTACACACACACGCATACATACATATACACCAGTCAAAAGATTGGGATCTTTAAGATTTGTAATGTTTTTAAAAGAAGTCTCTTCTAGTCACCAAAAAAAAAGAAAAAAAAAAAGAAAAGGGTTGTTGACTGTGGCTTGGTGAATTTTGGTCCACTCCTCCTTGCCGGATATTGGCAGGAACTGGAACACGCTGTCGTATACGCCGATCCAGAGCATCCCAAACATGCTCAATGGGTGACATGTCCGGTAAGTATGCTGGCCACGCAAGAACTGAGATACAGATCCTTGCAACATGGAGCCGTGCATTATTATGATGGTCGTGGATGAATGACACAACAATGGGCCTCAGGATCTCGTCACGGTCTCTCTGTGCATTCAAAACGCCATCAATAAAATGCACCTGTGTGCGTTGTCCATAACATACGCCTGCCCTTACCATAACCCCACCCCAACGCTGACATCAGCAAACCGCTCAACCACATACACGCTGTCTGCCATCTGCCATCTGCCCTGTACAGTGACATCAGGGATTCATCCGTGAAGATAACACCTCTCCAAAGTGCCAGATGCCATCGAATGTAAGCATTTGCCCACTCAAGTCGGTTACGAAGACGAACTGCAGTCAGGTCGAGACCCTGAAGAGGACGACGAGCATGCAGATGAGCTTCCCTGAGACGGTTTCTGACAGTCGAGGTCCTGGGCTGGTGTGGTTACACGTGGTCTGCGTTTGTGAGGCCGGGTGGATGTACTGCCAAATTCTCTGAAAAGCCTTTGGCTTATAGAAGAGAAATGAGCATTCAAATCATTCCACAGGCCACAATCAACAACCTTTTCTTTTCTTTTTCGGCAGTAAAGCTGCATATTTTAGAGTGGCCTTTTTTGCGTATTGTTTTATATGCTGTCTAATCAGCATCTTGGGTTATCTTGGGTGATGGGTTATCTCGGCAAAGGAGAAGTGCTCACTAACACAGATTTAGAATAACAATATTTGAGAGAAATAGACCTTTTGTGGACATAGAAAAAGTCTTGGAATTTTTTTTAAATGCAACACTGTTGTTTTTGGTCCCTTTTTTCATGAGCTGGACTTCAAAGATATATATATATATATATATATATATATATATATATATATATATATATATATATATATAGAGAGAGAGAGAGAGGCAATTGTTACTATATATATTATACTATATATCTTAAAGGGGTGATGAACTGAGAAATAAAATTTTCCTTGAGCTTTTGACATCTAAGAGGTCATCATATTATAATAATATCCTGTAAGTTTCAGAACTGAAAACGTCCTTGTTAGTCCAATAAAAGCTTTTATTGACACCACGCTCAGCAAACGACTCGTTTTTCAAAGTGGAGAACTATGATGTCAAAGAGGATAAAACACCACCCCCGCAGAAGATGATCAACGCCTACTTCAACACGGCCGGTTTAGCCTCGCCCACCGATTCGAGCATTACACTCATAGCTAAATAACATAGGTCTACCTCGTGATGACAAACTGGATCGACATTGTCCGTCTGTTCTCTTCATTTCACTGAGGATTGTTTTTGTAAACAAGACTGGATTTGCAGACTGATTAAGAGTAAAGAACGGTGCTGTGCCGTCTATATTGGATCTGACAGGAATTGTGCAACACACGGACATGTGTCGAACATGTATGGGCGAATCATTCCGGTTGCCATTTTACAACATTGGACGTTTTCAAAACAATTTCCCCCAAGTGCATCGACGGGTGAGTTGAAACTCATTATAATATACAAAACTGTTATCAACTCACAGCAGTTGGTGTTTCCTTCCAAGTCTTCAGTGCGACACGCCCATAAAAACCGAGCGTTTTTCAGCTAGGCTCAAAACTAGGGTACAAAATAGCCTATTATTCATTTTGATGTTTTTGAATGCAAAAACCAAGCAAACGTCATAAGTTGACCTCAGACAGCAAGATAATAACATTTAAAAAGCCAGTTCATGACCCCTTTAACAATATTACTATATTATACACTTGACTCGACTAAAGACACTGCAGTGCACGAAAGGCTGTGTTTAAAGTTTTCTAATGTCTGTTTGTATAGGCATCAATTGTGCTAAACGAGCGAATAAAAGTGCCTGTAATGAACTACATTAGCATAAGCCAAGAGAGACTGCAGCAGTATAATCTCCTCTGTGCAGAGAGAGGCATGAAATGATCTTTTAAAAAAGACTAATGCACCTCAAACACAGATAGATTGATGCCACCATCTTGTGGCCACAGATTGAACAACAGCTCAATCTCAGTGAACAATTCAGAAACGCATTACACCAACGACGGCAGAAAAATGTACACGGAGGAAATGCAAGTATGAATATGTATGCGGCCATGGCAAGGAAGTCAGTGCTAAGCCTGTGCCAGTTTTTCGCGGCGTGGTGCCAACAGAAACAGGCTTGTGTACGTGTTTTAGGAAGGAACAGATGCTGGTTATTAAATTCTGTTGGCAGCTTTTGACTTTGGGAATTTTAAGTTCATCAATCTAAATCACTGTGTTCGTCAAACGGACACAGCGTCATCGTTTATGACTACACAAAAAAGAAAAAAAAAATCACACACAATGTTTGGACAATACTTTTCTGAATATATACAATTATACACTAATAAAATAATAATATTGATAAGTTTAAATGTAAATAGAATATTTTAAGTCACATTAAAAATTAACATTATAAATTTGATATATTGTATATATATATATATATACACACAGAGAGAGAGAATAGCTATCATTATTCTGCTAACAATTTAAGGACTATATTATTTATATTTAAAAATATTAAATATAATTACATATATTAAGCATAATCATATTCATAAGCCATAAGCAAATAAATTATTTATATAAGTGTGAACAAATAAATACAATTATTAGAATAGAATAATAATGAAATAATTTTATAAAGGTTCTTTATATTCTATATATTCTAAAATTATTAATATATATGTATGTTAAAATGCTAAAAACTGTATTAAAATACTATATTTTTATATTTTATAATATGATATTTATATTTATAAATATTAATAAACACATTTATATATATATATATATATATATATATAAACTACAATTTATTATTTATATTAAAAAATGTTAATAGATACACACACACACACACACACACACATATATATATATATATATATATATATATATATAGAGAGAGAGAGAGAGAGAGAGAGAGACTATTATAGAGACTAACTATTTTTATTCTGCTAACAATTTAAGGACTATATTATTTTTATATATATAAATATAATTACATATATTAAGCATAATCATACATTCATAAAACCATATACAAATATATTATTTATATAAGTATGTACAAATAAATAGAATAATTAGAATATAATAATTAAATGAAATAATTTTATATATTTTACACTCTATATATTCTATAATTATTAATATGTATATATATATATATATATATATATAATACTACAAAGTATTAAAATAATATATTTTTATATTTTATTATGTTATTTATATTTATAAGTATTCATAAACACATTAATATACATATTATATATTATTTAAAATAAAAATGAATAGACACACACACACACACACACACACACACACACACACACGTATACACTGTATATATATATATATATATATATATATATATATAGTAACTATCATTACTTTGCAAAAAATGTTGAAGTACTACATACTGTAACTATTATTATTCAGCTATATATATATATATATATATATATATATATATAAGAAAAGTTTTTTGATGGTTTAGTTTGGATTTAAATACTTTCACACTGCATGTGGGCTGAATAACTAAAAGGACAGTTGAATATGTTGTTAAACTGACGTTACGCCGGCGTATCCTCTCTTGCAGCTGCAGATGAAGGCGTTTCCGATGGGTTTACACACACCTCCGTTCTGACATGGGTTTGGCATACACACACTGATCTCTGTGTCACAGCGCCCTCCAGTGAACAGAGCACTGCAACTGCAGGAGTAACCTGAGAGAGAGAGACACACAAGACAGACTGTTTGTTCATGAATTGCAAAACAATCGCACAGACACACGCCGGTGGGAAATGGCGTGGAAAATGTCAGTGAGTAAACAGTGCGCTGGTTTTATCAGGTCTACACACAAAAACAAACAAACAAACAAACAAACAAACAGACACACGCGCGCGTCTGGCAGACACTCCTGCACAAACAACCTTTTCAAAGAGGATGTGTATGGCACGACACCGCAACTCCCACAACGCACTGCTCCATTCATCAGAGCCAGTGAACGAGTGAAAGAGAGAGAGAGATGACTACAGTCAGGACGAAAAGATGAGAAGGGAAACAAGATGAGACACGTTGAAAAGAAATGAGCCATAAGAGAAAATAACAGAGATGATAAGAGATGAACAGAAACTAAAAGATGATAGAAAAGGTGAGACAAGAAGAACACGAGATGCGAGACATGAAGACGTTAACATAGAGTTATGAAGAGACGAGAAGAGGGAAACAGGAGAGAGAAAAGAAGGAAAGAGAAGAGACGAAAAATGAGACTCAAGTACAATAAATCGAGGAGAAGAGATGAAAGAGAGAAGAGAGAAATTCGAGACATATGAGAGGAGAAGAGACTAGACAAAAACAAGTGAGATGAGAAGAGACAGTACTATGAGAAAATCGAACGAGAAAAGAGGAGAGAGACGAGAATAGATGAGAAGAAGAGGAGATGAAACGAGACGAGGAGTAAAGAGGAGATGAGTTGAGAGGAGAGGCGGCGAGACGAAAGAAGACGAGGTGAAAGACGAAAGGTAATGGGAATGATACAAGACTAGAAGAAATGCAACATAATATGAGAAGAGACGAGATTCACTAGAGAGCATGTGGAAAGCAGGAGCTGATTTAATCATCATAATTGGTCATTTGGTCTCCATCAGACTCAGTAGATGCGAATAAGAAGTTCACTCAGCAGACAGAAGCTAAGCTGATCTGACTGAAGCCAAAACTGAGCAAAGCTTATTAACCAGAGTAATTACATCACAGAAGCAGATTAACTCCAGAGGAACTGAAGCAACCAGGAGGATTAATTATAACATTAAGACCAATCTCATCGCAATCCTAAAACCAGATATTCCCAGAGGAAACACACACACACGCACCTCCAGATGGCAGGCTGATGCAGGTGGCGCCGTTGAGGCAGGGCTGGGCGGCACACGCGTCCGGATAGAGAACGCATCCCAACTTGAGATCCGTAAGTCCCACCACCTCCGCGTACGGGCTGCGCTTGTTCTGCAGCGGGAGTTCGTTATCGTTCAGAACCACGGAGTCCAGACAGCCCTGAAAGCCATTGGTGACCCGCGGACCTTTCCTTTCCGTCAAGCTGCGGGCGTCCGGAGGCGACACCTGCGCTCCGAAATAAATGGACAAATCTGCTCCCAGGGGACGGTATTTGGCCGTGGCCAGCCGCCGTTCCACGTACATGTCGTCTAGCGAGAGGCTGCTGTAGTTTCCGCGCAACTCCAGGACCACGTGATGCCAGCTCCCGTCGTTGACCGGGCGGCCGGAGATCCCGATGCTCCTGGGACTGTTGCTGCAATCCAACTGGAACCACAACTTTCCCTCTTCGATCTGTCAATCAAATGCAGATACTGTCAGTCGACTGTATTTTAAAAGTGACGCATTCAAATTTCATGTAAAAACATATATTGAAGTCCACCCTGAGATTTTGGGAACTATTTTAAGGATCTAAGCGCATGGTCTAAAGCGCAAGTGCACTCTGAATCCACTTTTGCAAGTTTAATGACGGGACAAATGGTCGGTGCACCCGGCGCATGGTCTAAAAGGGTTGTCTCTATTCTCTTAAAGAGTAACTAAACCCTAAACCAACTTTTTTTAGTTAATGATCTGTAAGAATGGATCTTTATTAATACCAGTCATTGATTCGAGTAACTTTTATGACATTTGTGTATAAAGTGTTTTATTTCTACAATATATGGAGTAAAAATGTCTTAGTGCTGCCCTCTTCAGGTTGAACGGTGGCTACTGCAGTTGAATTTTCCTATTGGATGTCCCGCACTTCGTGACGTATGCAGGTTTCAGCTCACCACGCTCTTGGTACGAGCTATGCCCTTGGCAAACCAGCTTGTTTCGTCAAAACCAGTCAGAAGTTGGAATTGCGTGTATTGAAAACGATCAGGATAGAGTGTTTTAGCATCTATTTCGTCCCCTCTATCTCCGCTGGGGTCTGCCCACTTTTTCAGCATTTTTCAAATATTGCCAGTGGGTGGAGTCAGGCTCTGACCAGGGGTTTAGTTACCCTTTAATGAGTAAGGGTGGGGGTGTATTTTGGGCGTAACATGCAATAAACCAATCAGAGTCTCATCTCCCATTCCCTTTAAAAGCCAGTTGCGCTCGCGCCATGGTGGATTCGCTATACAATTCTTCTCTAGCGAGAAAACGGATCTGTTCATGCGCGAGGTTAAAGCTCACGAGCAGACCATCTACAGGGCAAAGTATACGCGCATATACTTTGTGGCCTATAGGCGCATATTACTAACGCACTCTTTAAATGGCAAACAAAATATTGCGCCATTGACTTTAGACCAGGTTTCAGTTGGTAAGTCGCACAGTCTATTTCAGTTGCCTCAAAATAGCAACGTGTATATAGCAAAAATATATATAGCAAAATAGCAAAATGGCAACAATGCGCTCATACACACCTCGTTTTCAGACCAGCAGTCTTTAGGTGCACAGATGGGAGCAAGTGCATTAGCTATTTAAACAACGGGGTGCAAGGACGTAAAAATGATAACTGCGTCAGGCTGAAACTAGCAAAACACACTTGCGTTGCGCCTGGCGAGTATATAATAGGGCACTTTATATTAATAATTCAATAATTTAACACATTAGCATGTTCATGGTTACTGATATTGATGTTTATAAATGGTCACATGATATGTAGATAAACAAATAAACAGAGTGCCGAAGTTATGCTGTCACATTGTAGGACAACTCGGAAGCTAGCGGCGGATGGGTTCCCTCGATCAAAAAGCTATGCACTTTCCCCATAGACTTTTGGAAAATCGCAAACTCTGTGTTCAACAAAGAGTTGTGACCCTTACACGTTTTGTTTATCAAGATAATGTTTACAAGTTAATCCAAAATGTATACATTTTGAAGCCTATATAAAGATTTTAAAAAACACAATCAGACACAATAAAGTTTTTAAAAAAACACAAGCAGGTTTTAACTGTGTGTTTTATGTCATAGATCAAAACGTGAAAATATTTAGAGGCTTTGTTCACCACAGACCTTATTTCAGGCGATTTAGCAAAAACCCGTTCAAAAATCCCATAGACTTTAGAGAGAGGGATCCGGGAGTGCTAAAATGCTAACTCACTTGCTAACTTGTTAGCTAAATGCTAACTCACAGGCCAACAGAGTGACGTCGTAACTTCGGCACTCTATAGAGTATATATATTGTCATATATTGTCATATATATTGTCAATATATTGTCATCGTTTTAATAAGCGTTTTATTTTGATTTTTAAATTACTATAATTTTTCATTTTTACGATTCAGTGAATTATTGTTATGATAGTTTCAATGCAGACTTACAGTGATAAACAGGAAAATAACAATTCCACTATGCAAACCGAATTTACCGAAGACAATAATAAGTGTTCAGTGATTGTTCAGTTGAAATCAGTTGTTCATTCAGTTTGGTTCTATAACTGTGTAAAGTTAATCACTTATGGACACTTTTGAACAGTAGTGTATATGCCTGTTAACCTCTCAAAATTGTGTTTTAACATTTAACTCTTTAACCTGATTTCCCTGTTAAACAGTATTTGAACAAAGTAAATGAATGATATGGGCACGAAAGCGTGTTTTATTGAGTGTTAACGTACCTTCAGCACGCTGCACGGATCTGCACGCGTGTACATGATGATTCCCTTGCTCTGCAGCGTTCTGATCCGGAGGGCCAACTTCATCTCTCCGCTTCTCTGGCCATCCGTCACTCTGTACTTGATATAACTGTTCCCAGAGAAGCTCAGAGAGGTGTGTCCTGAAGAACACACAGAGAGAAAAAGAAATATTTCCAGAAGGTGCCACATCATAAACTACATATAAAGAGGCTTCACACAGGGGTCAAAGGTTACCCGCACACTCTCCCAGTTTCCCCGGCGGACACTGGCACGCGTACGGCCCCCTGCTGCTGTCCGTTCCCACGCACTGCATGTCACCAGGACATCTCATATCCACACACACCTCCGACGCAGCAGAACAACTCCCGTCTGAACGAAACAAGAACAAATTACCATTGCAAAACGAGTAGTGGTGTACTGTTAGCCCGAATTATTTGAGATATAATTGACCAGACACATTTTTTTTTTTTTTTTAAGAACGAGCTTAATTTAAATGGCCACAACTCCAAAAAAAAAAAAAAAAAAAAAAAAACGTTTCTGTTCCTGCTGTTTTTGAGTGCAAGGCCACTGTGGTCAAGAGTGTAATTTTGTAAGTGCATGTATAATAGGTGAGCTTATGTAAGGGCTTTCACCCTGGATTAATATCTTTTATACAAGGGTTAAGAGCACTTTTAACCTTGTGTTAATTTTTTTTTATGCTGGTTGAAACTCTCTTCTTCCTGATATCAATCACTAAGTTAAATGTATTTACGTACATTACTGCAGCAGTCAGGAGGTGAAAGTTAGAGCTCTTTAAGTTGTCTATGTTCATTATTACTGTAATGGTATGTGCTTTGAGACATGAGGTAGTTTAACCGTCGTCTCTCATGACACTTTGCAGAATCTGCGGTGTGAGTTCATGTGTTTTGTAGGAGGCGTGGCTTAGGAGACCTTCTGAAGGGAGGGTGGGATCTTATCCTTTCAAAGCTAGCTCGCTATTTCTAGATGCTCGAAAAATCACAAGCGAAGTTATCAATAGTGTAAATCGCGGCAGCAGCTTCAGGTTGGTAGTCCAAGACAATGTTGTCAATCTGTATTTCCAGGATTCTTCCCACCGGAGCCTCGCTTTCGATTTCAAAATGGCGGAAAATCAGTGAAATCCGCGCATTGCGCCTAAGCTTAAATCGCCTAACCTACATTTAAGGAAAGTTTTACGTGTGTATTATCGACATAGCTTAGCTGGCTCGTTGCAACGTCACACGGATTGGTATAAATGATTAAAAACGCTATATTATTGATGCCAGGCCAGTAGTGGGTGATGTCACCTTGCAAAGAAACACTTTAGACTGAAGTAATGGGCTATATGCACGCATAAGTTCCGCATTTGACGCAAGGATGCTCGTCCATTTCCGGTTGTGGAGATTAAAGCGGAGGAAAACGGGATTATGGGAGAGTCTTCAAAAATTACTGTCCTCCCGTCTTTGAAACGAAACGTACATACGTTTAGATGTAATTTTATATATAGTTATGTTTATTTAATATAATTTTAAAAAGAAGCATAAACACAACGGGGGGTGTCTGTTTTATTTGTTTTTGTGACTAACGTTTCTTTAGTATAACCATGGGGTATAAAATTCAATATAAATTCTTGGTATTGCATTGGACTCTACGATCGGCGGAAGTTATCGAGCATCCTTACACCTTCACCGGAAATACCGCCGTGCATAGAGCCCATACGGATATATATAACGTCACGGTTTTCACAAATTTGCGTCTTTGTAATTTACACAGAGACGGTGATGGTATCGGTTTCAAAAACGTGCACTTTGAATTTTTTTTTTATTTGCGTTTTCAGCGCCCCCCCCCCCAAAACAATGTTGTTGAGCAAATGAAACGCATATAAAGTTTTTGTTTTTACTTGTGTGAAGTAAACTGCCCCTGAATCAATGAGGTGCTAGAATGTTATGCCGAGTTGTTTAGCAACAGACGATCAATTAGAAACTGCCATTCATTAAATATTAAATATTCAATTTGACAGTTTTTTAATATTCTCTGATGGAAATGGTTCAAAATGTCGAACGATAATGGTAAACGCGTGATTGAAGAGTATGAATATTTGGTTTTTATAGTATTTGTCCAACCGACAGGCACCAGTCACTATTTTTCGCGCAGAAACAGTGTGTGTACTTATATGCAGATTCATCAAGTTTGTACTTAAAGCTACACTGTGTAACTCTTTTATTTTATTCTTAGCTAAAAACACTTAGTTCTTTCAAAAATATATGTGCTCATTAATGTATATTTACTTCGTTCAAGTAATAACATATTCTCGTGAGTGTATAATATGCCATTGAAAATGAATACGGGTAAGGGGTTCTAATGTCGGTCGCCATGTTGCCCCTCCATCTTGAAAGTACATTAGCCAAAGAGGGACATGCCCGTTAATTCAAGCTTCGCCTTTCGCGTTTACGTTTGAGTTAACAACCATGGACGAGGTCGAACTGGAAGCCATGTTAATCTTGGACTACATTGGCCACCGTCGGAGTTAAAACAAAATCGGAATTGAGAGGAAACTAATATTCACTGGATGGTCATATACCTTTTCACCACTAGATGGGGGTAAAAAATCACACAGTGTAGCTTTAAAATTATACTGATGTCATGTGTGAATAGTATCTATTCTCTATCTGGTGAACACAGACGGTACACCATTGCTTGTGTGAACCAGATTTGTGTATTTACCGGAAAAGTCGTTCAGGTAATTTTACAGTAATTTAACCGGATTTCATTGAGAAAGGGGCTGAACACTCACCGCTGCACACACATCGTGTGTTCCTGTGAAACTTGGGCGACACAAAGCTGGTTTTGGTGGAGCTGTACGTGAGCAGACTGTGTGAGTCCAGTGTGATGGTTTGTTCACACTGGGCCTCCCTGCAGTCCAGACCCGAGCAGTTCTTATCTAGAACCGCAGACACCCTCAGGACCTGGTCCAGCTGGCGTCGGGCCGAGCTCAGCTTCTGCGTCACCAACGCCGCCTTGTAGAACCCGCCGCCTTCCGCCGTCTCCACCGCCACCAGCAGGTCCAGCTGCCCCGTGGACTCCACGGGCTGCACACTGAGCACATGCAGAGCGTCGGGGCGGGGCGTCGCCATGACACCGGACAGGACGCGTTTGACCGAAGGGAGGTGACGGGACACAAAGTCGTGAGGGGAGACGCGGTCGAAACGGACCGTCACGGCGTCGTGGAGCATCTCCACCGAGGCCTGCTCCACGTGCACGCTCACGGGGACGGTCACTGTGAAGCGGCCGTCGGTTACAGTAGCGTTGAGGGTGTAGCGGCCCGCGTCCAACCCGCTCAGAGCGATGATTCGACCATCTCGAGGGCTGACCTGGGAGAGAAAAAATACAGATGAGTGTAAAATAAAGTGTAACCTTGTGTTTTTGAGTGTCCTTGTTACACGTTACAAGTGTACTAATAACTATAAATTATGCATAATTACATGAAACTAACCATACTAATCCTATAGTAAGTACATGTAGTTAATTATTATTACTCAGTTGTATAATTACTTTATTTTAACAGAGACGCCTTAAAAAGTGTAACCACACATAACTATACAAGAAATTGATTCACAAATTTATCAAAATTAGAGTTATGTTGTTTTTGACCATGTCTGATAGACAAAAATAAATGAAGTACAATGAGTAAAATTACATTTGAGTAAATATACACATTCATTTTGATAGTTTTTTTTTCTTATGGGAAAATGGACCAAAAATATTGACAACTCAAGTCAACTAAAAAAAAAAAAATAATAATAATAATACAAAAAATACATAAAATTATATATATATATATATATATATATATATATATATATATATATATATAATGAAATAAAATATAAAAATGAAAATAAAATAAAAAATAAATATAAAAATAAAACGAAGAAGTCAGAAGTTTATGTACGAATACAAATTTTTGACCATGTCGGACAGAAAAAAATAAATTAAGTACAATGAGTAAAATTACATTTGAGTAAATATACACATTCGTTTTGATTTCTTATGGGAAAATGGACCAAAATATTGACAACTCAACTAAAAAAAAAAAAATTGTGTGTGTATATATATATATATATATATATATATATATATATATATATATATATATATATATATATGAAATAAAATATAAAAATGAAAATAAAAATAAAAAATAAATATAAAAATAAAACGAACATGTCAAAAGTTTGTATGAATTAATGATTATAATAATTATAAGCAAATGTAATATAGAAGTTTATACTTAAATGCTTGAAATTAGATATTATAAATATATTACGAATACAAATTTCTTTACAAAACTAAAATAAAAACAGCTTAAGCATGAACCTTGAAAAAGGAAAAAGATAGTTTAAGATTTTTTTGTCTAGCATAATTTCCATTTTTCCACTGTTATTTTCAGTTTATTGGTGACTTTATTATAGTTCTAAAAAGTAAAAAAAATAAAAAGTAAAAATGGTTTCACTTTATTTTGATGGTCCCTTTAACACATTCTGTTGGCTATAAGTACCATTGCATCTCCATGTCAGCTAACTCTCATTAGACTGTTAGTAAAGTATTAGTAAACTGGTAGGGTTAGGGTAAAAATAAGTCCACGTGTAGTTGGAAAGTTACTTATAGTAGGTAGAATCATCACAATGACAATATAGACTTAGCAGACATAAAGTAGACAGGTTACTCATACTCTAATGACAGTTAGTTGACATGAATAGTTGACATAAACGGTCAAAACATGATATGACATTGAGTGCGTAAAGAAAAGGCAAACCAATGGAACACACACTCAAATACCTTGAAAAGGCTGCTCTGCTGGTGTGTGTGTCCGTAGGTCAGTATATCAAATGCATCTTGGTCTGTCGCGTGTATCTGACCAATCACACCTCCTGGAAACTCGTCCTCCATGGTGACGATGTGCACGTGTAAAGGTGACGTCACTGGCTTGTGAACGCTCTCCTCTATCACACGCACCAACACACTCGCCATCGACGACAGGGGCGGCCGACCCGAATCACTGGCCTAGAGTGTGAAACCGCAGACAGTGATTGGCTGAATCAAGTGTCAATCAAACCACAGAACCATTTAGAGTGTACAGAGGGATTATTTGAATTGAAATGTGTGTGTGATTTGATTCAAATGCAGCTTGTTTTCAAATATAATTATAATTATGAAATATAAGACATTTATAATGTGTGGGTTACAATGTTAAACGTAAACGAATCAAGGTTTACATAATTACATTTACAATAGGGCTGTCAAACGATTAATCGCGATTAATCGCATCCAAAATAAAAGTTTGTGTTTACATAATATATGTGGGTGCACTGTGTATAATTATTTTATATATATAAATACACTCGCATGCACGTAAGAAATATTTTCATGTATATACTGTATATAAATTTATGTATAATTTATATTATATATATATATATATATATAAAATATATATATGTTTTTTTTATATATATATGTTTAATATATAAATGTTTTTTTCTTAAATATACATGCATGTGTGTATATTTATATATATAAAATAATTATACACAGTGCACCCACATATATTGTGTAAACACAAACTTTTATTTTGGATGCGATTAATCGCGATTAATCGTTTGACAGCCCTAATATATATATATATATATACTGTACAAAATAATTATACACAGTGCACCCACATATATTATGTAAACACAAACTTTTATTTTGGATGCGATTAATCGCGATTAATCGTTTGACAGCCCTAATTCACAAGCAATTTTTTTTTCAAGCATTTCTCATTACCTGCACGTGAATGATGTATTCTGTGCCCTCTGACCTACGAAACACCCGATTGGACGTCAACAGCCCCTCTCTGTCCAGTTTAAACCACGCCCCCTCATTTCCTGCTAGGATTTGGAAATGGAAAGGTGGGCCGTTGTGGCTGGCGTCCTTATCGACGACAGACAGCTGCAGGACACTCGTTCCCAAAGGCTTGTTCTCCTGTTGTTGAGTAAAAGCTCGTGTTAAACTGATGAAATTACTCGGACGTGATTGGCTGATTTAGCCGTCGCTCATTATCATACCTGTATGACCGCGGTGTGATTGGCTGGGGTGAAGGTGGGCGGGTTGTCGTTGACGTCAGAGATGTCGATGTTGACCTGCACTGTTGAGGACATGGCTGGCGTCCCGCTGTCAAGAGCTCTGATAGACAACGAGTAACCAGCCATCTACAGATTCAGAGAGAGAGAGAGAGAGAGAGAGAGAGAGAGAGAGAGAGAGAGAGAGAGAGAGAGAGAGAGAGAGAGAGAGAGAGAGAGAGAGAGAGAGAGAGAGAGAGAGAGAGAGAGAGAGAGAGAGAGAGAGAGAGAGAGAGAGAGAGAGAGAGTTTAAAACATACAGAATACGAGATGAAAAGAGAGTACAAAAGTACAAAGTAAAGAGAGATGAACACATATCCATATATTCTCTTTCACTTTGCCTGCGTCATAAATAGTCCATGAGAAGCTGACAGATCATCTGAAGCTCTATACATACAGACACACAAACGTGGTTTGTAACTTAAAACATCCAAGACCTTAAAATTGCTCTTTCTTCTTCTTCTTCTTTTCCAAAATGAGGACCTCATATTTTTACAGTCCTAAACATGCTTGAAAACTCTCGAAATTTTCTATGTGTCAGAACTAGGGATAATTTACATCTGATGTAAGTTTCAGAATTAGGTGTGGCAAAATGGCTCAACAGCGCCACCTACAAAATGTCAACGAAGCTCTCCTACTGCTACGTTTCTTATACGGAAACCGGCACATGTAATGTCCCAATACTTACGAAAAAGATTCTTGGAGTGAAGCCAACAGGCTTCAAACACAACAGGAAGTCAGCCATTTTGAATTTTCTTTTCCTCTCTGTTCTTTAAAAGGGACTGAATTTAGACATTTATGACATTTTATTTTCTCCCAAAACTCCATTTATGATGTTAAACACTATTCAGAAGGGATTCTTTTCCTGAATGAATCATTATATTTTCTATCTTTTTTTTCCAGCTTAGTTACAATTAACGGACTTTGGAGAGGATTTACACTGAGAGTTATTAGAGTATGTCTACACCATACATCAAAGTCGTATTTCAAAAGAGCCAGGAAATGATCCGACCCCCCTTTAACCGTCTATAATTGAACAGACTCGGTGAGCTGAAAACAACAATGACTTCATTAAGCTAATTGACATGAGAGTAAAAAAGGAAACTTTGCATCTCATCCAAAGAAGCTTTAGCTCCATCTAGTGGTTGCAGTGATATAACATTATGTGCCACTTGAAAAAAAAAGTATGCAAATTTTCCCTCGTGTAAATACAAATGAAGTTTGAAACATAATGGGCCAAATGCATGTTAAAAATCAGTCACTCGATCAATGATAATGATCTTTTTTTTGTCTGTTATCTGTTATGTAACGGTTTTCCAGGTGTAATACGATTATCTTAAATCTCAGACACAAGGATAATATTTTTAATACAATAATCCCTAGAACCAAGTCTATTATTAAAGGCTTTCATGTGTGCCGTGAAATAATTAATTTCTTCTAGTTTTCGTCTGTTCCCTGATCAGTGGGATTTTATCCCATACCCAGACAGCAAACTGACATTGAATCAACGTGAAAACGACGTCTCTCATGACATCGAAACAACGTTGATCTGGCATTGTTTTGCTCATCGATTTAACGTTGAACCAGCGTCAGACGCGTCATTCTTCAAAGCTAAATGAAAATCGAAAATTGGTTTGCTTTCCTAACGTTGAAACAACGTTGATTTCAAGTTGATTTTTCTGTTAGTTTTGAAGAATGGCGCATCTGACGTTGGTTCAACTTTAATTCGATGAGCAAAACAATGTCAGATCAACGTTGTTTCGATGTCATGTTTCCACGTTGATTCAATGTCAGTTTGCTATCTGGGATGTTTCTCACCGTTTCTCGATCCAGCTGCTTGTTGACTTTGATCTGGCCTGTGATTGGCTCGATGAAGAACTGGTTCTCTCGGTCGCCGCTGACGATGGAATACAGGATGTCGCCGTTCGCGTGACTGTCGACGTCTTCCGCGGTCACCTAGGCAACCGTGACAAAAGGCCAAATTATAAGGCGGATCTCAAAAGACAAAAATAAGACTGATGTGAATTTCATGACCTCTTACCTTGACCACAGTGTCTCCTATGTTAGCGTCCTCACTAATAGATACGCTGTAGGCGTCGCGGCTGAACATGGGGGCGTTGTCATTGACATCCGTTAGGTTGATGTTCACCATGGTAACAGCACTGAGGGGCGGAGTTCCGCCATCCGTGGCCTCTACCGTCAGGAAATAATCCTTGCAGGACTCAAAGTCTAGCGGTCGAGATACAGAGATGGCACCTGTATACGGCACAGGGGTAGACGTATAACTCAATACAGAATGAATACTGTATATCAGACAAATAAACATTATTTTATTTTAACTATTAACGAAATATGTTATATCAATTAGCCTACTTTTCAAACATTTAATTTGATCATTTTTGGATATCATATGCACATTTGAATATCTAATTTAAAGGCACACTATGTAATTTTTGGCCCTCTAGCGGTTACAAAACAAAACTGCATGTATTTTGCGGAAGAACATTGTTTTGGTTGTGCTTCGGCTCTGTGTGACTGTGTGGATGAATATGGTTCGCTCTCAAAACTTAAGAGAGATAGAGATTATCCTAACTCTCATACAACATTCGCTAATAGGCTTAAGAGATACCAGTTTAGATGAAAAGGATCTCAGGCTGACTAGCTGAAGATGTTACTGTAGCTTTACCCATTAATAGACACAAATAAATTCCAGCACAGTGATACAACAGCCATAACCAGATGAGTAAATTTCGTTGGGACAAACATTGATGTGGGCTTGACAAAGCCGTATGAAAGTCTGAACGTTTTAACAAGTTACTAGCATGAATTAGCATGATTGAAGCTTGTTTTAACATGTTGTTAACATTATTTTGCTAACATGAATTAGCTTGCTGCTAACATGTTTTGCCACACTGCTAGCATGACTTAATAATTTGTTAACATTAACACATTGCTAGCATCAATTGCTGAATTACATGAATTAGCATGTTGTTAACCTGTTTTAGTACATCACTAACATGTTTTAACATGCTGTTAGCCTGAATTAACATGTTTAAGCACATTAATAATGTGAATTAACATATTGCTAATGATTTGGGGGAAGTGAACCTGAGGTTACCCAGTTAGTCAGTCCTAGAGCTCCTCCTGTCCGATTTTAGGGAAAAATGTTTCCCTTGCTTTTATTTTGTGATTATTTTAATTCCTTTTGGTGTAAAACCCTTCGAATTAACATAGTGTATGAAATGTGCTATATAAACTTGCCTTGCCTTGATTTAACAAGTTTCTAGCATGAACATTCCAGCTGTATGTTAAAACATGATAGCAACACGTTAAATATTTAATAAATCATATTTAAATCATTATAATGCTAGCAAAGTATGCTATTTCATGATATGTCTAAAATATAAGCACTTATAATAGTCTTCTCATAGACAATTAGGGTAAGACAAAAACACGTTTTGGAAGATGGATTGATGAAACATTGACTCGCTATTTGAATTTTGTTAATTTTGAACACAATAAAGTTACATAGTGCACCTTTAAAATTTCTGTGTAGTGTACATAATCTCACCTGTATTGATGTTAATGGTGAAATGGCCCTGTTGGTTTCCAGATCTGATGTTGTAGTAAATATCAGCATTGGTGCCAATATCTTTACTCGCCGCGTAAACTTGTACCACTTCCGTACCCACTGCGACATCTTCAGGAAGCGTGGCCAGATAGTCCCTCCTCTCAAACACGGGCGGGTTGTCGTTAATGTCCAGAACCGTGATAGTGATGTTCGCCAGAGAGGAAAGGTGAACAGGAACTCCTTGATCTGATGCACGGACCGTTACATGGTACGAAGACTGAACCTCGCGGTCCAACAAACGTTCCAAAACAACAATCCCGGATGATTTATCAATAGAGAAGAATCTATCAGCCGAGTCAACAAGGGAATAAACCACTTTACGATTAACACCTGCAAAATAAAACACATGCAGGATTCAATATCTACAAAACTACACCAAAAATATTCAGTTTTTGGAGATTTCTAGATGGTTTTTGGTTTCTAGATGGTTGAAACTGCTTATTAATAGTTATAAGCTAGTCGACTCTTTTACCATCAACTATTAACTAAAATGGAAAACTTTTCATGCTGTCGAAGGTCAAATGCATTTAAATATTGTTAGCATGAATTAACATGTTTGCTAACATGATTTTTAACTTGTTTGCTAACATGACTAATAGGTTTTAACACATTGCTAACATGAATTAACATATAATTTTCATTTTACCATGTATTAACATGTTGCTAACATTATTTAAACATTAGCAAGCGAGTTAAATCATGTTAGCAATGTACTTAAACATGTTAATTCATGTTAGCAATATGCTAAAACCTGTTAATGTATACCACCAATGTGTTAAATCATGTTAACAACATGCTAATTAATGCTAACATATTCAAACATGTTAGCAAAATGCTATGTCATGCTTGCAGCACGCTAAAAGGTGTTAACAACATGCTAATTCATGCTAAAAGTGTGATAAAACATGCTATCAATATAATAAGTAAAGTTAACATGTTAAAACATGCTAACAAAATGCTAATTCATGTTAGCAATGTGTTAAACATGATAGCATACTGTTATCTTTTATATTAACAACATGCATGCTTGCTTTAACGGCATGTTAAAACATGTTATGTTAATAGCATGTTTTAACAATGCTCATTTTAATTATGATTAATTAACATTTTGCTAGCATGTCACATTGGTATAATTTATAAGTTAATTGCTAGGCTTTGCCAGTGATAGATACATAGTGGATGAAGTATAAATACTCTATTAGAGTTTTGTAAAAATCTTTTGACCCCCTCAATGAAAGCATATGAGACTGCAGGTACAGAAGTGGTACATGCTCATACCTAGATCAGGGTCTATGGCTTGTATCCGGGTCAGCAGAGCTTTAGTGGCGGTGTTCTCGTAGACGCTAATGGTGTAATGGGGCATGCTAAACATCGGAGGACTGTCATTCACGTCCAAGAGAACCACCGTCACCTCAGCTTCACACCACAAACCGCCACCATCCGTCGCACGGGCAACCAGAGAGTACCGAGCGACCTTTTCACGGTCCAGCGCCACGGCTGTCCTCAGCTCGCCTGCAGTGTGAGAAAGAGTCTTATAAGCGAACAGCAACGCCATAAACAGGACATCTCTATCCCTTTAACGACTCTCAAACCTGTGCGTGGATGCATTATGAAGTCTTCAGCTCCAGAACCCAACAGAGAGAACTGGATCTGTGCGTTTAAGCCGGCATCAGCGTCTGTGGCTTTGACCTGGAGGATTTGCTTATTCAGGGGGACATCTTCGGACACGGACACAGAATACACGGCCTACAGACACAAACACGCTCATTACATGTTTCGAAACGCTTCTGAACATTGTCGGCACATTTGAACATCTAATTTCATTATTTTTGGACATCATGGGTGTATTCAAACATTTGTGGCCATGGTAGGCATATTCAAATGCTCAATTCGATCATTTTTGGCCATCATGTTCTTGTGCATGCTTGAATATCTTTTAGGAGCATTAAAGGAACATTTAAATGTTCAGTTCAATCATTTTGGCCATTGTAGGCACATAAAACACTTTTGGCCTTTTAATGTGCTTTGTTTTGAATGTTTTAACTCTTTTTACATTTAAACACTGGCTTGGACCATTTTCGGCCATCATAGGTATAATCAAACATTCATTTCAATAACACTTGGCCATTAAAGTTACAGAAACATCTGATTTGATTGTTTTTTGCCCATCACAACAAGTGCATGCAAACGTTTTTGGCCTTCACAGTCACTTTCAAATGTTCAAAAGTCAATCATTTCTGACTATCATATACACATTTGAACATTTTTAGCCATCATATGTGCAAGAAAATGTTTTTGGACAATTTGCGGGTATATTCAAATATTACATTTGATCATTTTCGGCCATTAAAGGTGCATGGAAACATGATTGGCCATCACAGACACATTCAATTGGCAATTCATTTTTGGCCAGAGTAGTTTTATCACATTCAATTGTTTTTGGCCAGTAGGACGATTCAAACATGGCCATTAGATCATGGCCATCATTTGCAATCGTTTGGACATCTGATTTGATCATTTCGTCCATCTTAGGAACATTCAAAAGTTCATTTCAATCATTATTGACCATTATAGACATGCATGAACAATCTGAATTAATAGTTTTGGGCCATCATATGTGCATTCAAATATTTTTGGCTATTATTGGAAACATTGAAAGTTCAATTCAATCATTATTGGCCATTATAGACATGTATGAACATCTGAATTAATAGTTTTGGGCCATCGTTTGGGCATTCAAACATTTTTGGATATTACTGGAAACATTGAAAGTTCAATTCAATCATTATTGACCATTATAGACATGTACGAACATCTGAATTAATAGTTTTGGGCCATCATATGTGCATTCAAACTTTTTTGGACATTACTGGAAACATTCAAACGTTCAATTCAATCATCATTGGCCATTATAGGCACACATGAACACCTGATTTTTTTTGTTTTGGGCCTTAGGTTTTTGTTTAGTTTACTATAGTTAAAGTGAAACTATATGCAGTACCAAAAAAAGTGTTTAAATGTTTCTTTCATGCATGAACATTTTATTATTGATTTGCCCCAAAAGTATGCACCTATAATGTTCAAAAATACTGTATCTAGGCAGCTCGATAAGTTTTGAGACTTAACCTAAATGCCCCCTGCTAAAGAGACTGACCTAATTTTCAGCTTGACCTCATTTGAACAAGGTCATGTTTTATGCTCATAGATCATTTCCCCTGAACTTCTTGGCTGCTGTACAGTAAGTGGACTCACTGGTTCCAAAAATACTCCTGGCTTTGGCTTGTAATCATTCAGGTTTACCATGTAGATTTGAAACTGCCAAGCAAACATGCTAAAAAAAAACCACTTATTCGAATTCTAATGAATGCTTCCCCGAATAAACTTTTACCAAGTAAAGCCCAACATTTATATATATACACACACGTTTGAGGATTATATATAAAGTGTATATAACTTTTGAGGTTTTAAACTTGAAAAGCGATGTGTACTGACGTCTTTCAGCAGTTGAAACAACATTCCTTCTGATGTTCATTCATGTTTATTCAATCCTATAAAATTAACTAGAAGGATAAGATGATCAGTTCACGAGCAACTTTAACTGAGGCTCTACAGCGACACATTAAAGCCACAAAATGGTATTTATTGTTTAAATGTCTTTAAAAAACTACCAAATTTGGAAGTTGAGACTTTGTTTCATATCAAAAGTAACCTGCTCTGTCCTGTCTGTCGTGTCCTCTTTGCCCCGCGATGTGTTTTTCACTGCGTGAAAACATGATGTCGCGTGAAAGCGACACGGCTTGTCGGACATAGCAAAAAAACAGTAACTCCTAGGGCGGGTCTTTGCGAACAGTCAATTGCGAGTAAATTTTCAGTCGTCTTTGCAGAAATGCTATATGAAGCCAGGCTTTATAAGCGTTGTGATCATGTTGATAGTAGAGGCATATCCCCATATAGCACATGTACGTCTGCAAGATGTCTGTTATCTGGAAAGCATCTGCTGTTTACTAACATCTGATAGACATCTTTAAGATGTCAGTTTAACATACATTCTAAATCATTACATCTTAAAGACATCTCCTAAACGTCTATTTGAGATCTGACAGGAAACGTCCTATAGACATATTGCAGATGAGCAAACACTCTTCCCAGATAGCACAAGGCTGTCTGATCTCCTATTTACATCTGGAAGACGTATTTTAAAGAGTGTTTGCTCATCTGCAAGACATCTATAGGACGTTTCCTGCAGATGTCTAATAGACGTTTATAAGATGTCAGTTTAACGTGCATTCTAAATCATTACATCTTAGAGACATCTTATAAACGTCTATTTGTCATCTGCAGGAAACGTCCTATAGACGTCTTGCAGATGAGCAAACACTCTTTAAAATACGTCTTCCAGATGTAAATAGGAGATCAGACAGCCTTGTGCTATCTGGGTTAAAAATACGTCTTCCAGATGTAAAAACACATCAAATAGACGTCTCTGTGATGTACGTGTGCTATCAGGGTCACATCTGATGTGTGTTTACATCTGGAAGACGTATTTTTAAGAGTGTTTGCTCATCTTCAAGACGTCTATAGCACGTTTCCTGTCAGATGTCAAATAGACGTTTAGAAGATGTCTTTAAGATGTAATGATTTAGAATGCATGTTAAACTGACATCTTATAAATGTCTATTTGACATCTGACAGGAAACGTCCTTGCAGATGAGCAAACACTCTTAAAAATACGTCTTCCAGATGTAAATAGGATATCAAATACCCTTGTGCTATCTGGGAAGTCTGTCTGATGTGATGTTTACATCTGGAAGACGTAATTTTACGAGTGTTTGCTCATCTTCAAGACGTCTATAGGACGATTCCTGTCAGATGTCAAATAGATGTTTAGAAGATGTATTTAAGATGTAATGATTTAGAATGCATGTTAAACTGACATCTTATAAACGTCTATTAGACATCTGCAGGAAACGTCCTATAGACGTCTTGCAGATGAGCAAACACTCTTTAAAATACGTCTTCCAGATGTAAATAGGAGATCAGACAGCCTTGTGCTATCTGGGTATAGGACGATTCCTGCAGATGTGAAATAGACGTTTAGAAGATGTCTCTAAGATGTAATGATTTAGAATGCATGTTAAACTGACATCTTCTAAACGTCTATTTGACATCTGACAGGAAACGTCCTTGCAGATGAGCAAACACTCTTAAAAATACGTCTTCCAGATGTAAATAGGACATCAAACAGCCTTTTGCTATCTGGGAAGACTATCTGACGTGATGTTTACATCTGGAAGACGTATTTTTAAGAGTGTTTGCTCATCTTCAAGACGTCTATAGGACGATTCCTGTCAGATGTCAAATAGACGTTTAGAAGATGTCTTTAATGATTTAGAATGCATGTTAAACTGACATCTTATAAACGTCTATTAGACATCTGACAGGAAACGTCCTATAGACGTCTTGCAGATGAGCAAACACTCTTAAAAATACGTCTTCCAGATGTAAATAGGATATCAAATACCCTTGTGCTGTCTGGGAAGACTATCTGATGTGTGTTTACATCTGGAAGACGTACTTTTAAGGGTGTTTGCTCATCTGCAAGACGTCTATAGGATGATTCCTGCAGATGTGAAATAGACGTTTAGAAGATGTCTCTAAGATGTAATGATTTAGAATGCATGTTAAACTGACATCTTATAAACGTCTATTTGACATCTGACAGGAAACGTCCTTGCCGATGAGCAAACACTCTTAAAAATACGTCTTCCAGATGTAAATAGGACATCAAACAGCCTTTTGCTATCTGGGAAGACTATCTGACGTGATGTTTACATCTGGAAGACGTATTTTTTTGAGTGTTTGCTCATCTTCAAGACGTCTATAGGACGATTCCTGTCAGATGTCAAATAGACGTTTAGAAGATGTCTTTAATGATTTAGAATGCATGTTAAATTGACATCTTATAAACGTCTATTTGACATCTGACAGGAAACGTCCTATAGACATCTTGCAGATGAGGAAACACTCTTACAAATACGTCTTCCAGATGTTAATAGCACATCAAATACCCTTGTGCTATCTGGGCATCGTATACGACACCGTTGGCTTTGCAGGGTTGAATGTTTTACTCACCGGGTCACAGACGGGACTGTTGTCGTTGGTGTCCATGACCATGACCTCTACGTTTGCCATGGACACGTGAAGCCCGTCTGTCGCCGTCACGTTGATGAAGTACCGTTCTTGTTCCTCGCGGTCTAACGGTCGCTTGACGTACAGCTTCCACTCTCCCTGAACCAGACCCAGAGCGAACACGCCGCCTCGGTTCCCACCTACACACAAAAACACACACAGAAGAGATTACACCGGACACTTAATCTCTCAATAGTCTGTGACAATTTAAGCAGCAATTAAATCCACTACCGACTGTAACACAACACACGCTCACTTCCAGGATTATCTTAATAACCTCCATTAGTCCTCTCAATGAGGGCGCGCTCATTAGTATGAATTGTAATAATCATTTCTTTTTATTCACATTTAAATGATCACCACTACCATCAATTACGTCCTCCTAACAGCCTTCCAGATTTATCACACGGGCTGAAGTCCTACCCGGCTCATTAGGACAGGTCATCTTTTAAACCTCAAGCAGACAGAGGTGGAAAGAGGGAAAAAAGGAGAGCGAGAGTTAAACGGAGACGACTCTATAATCAAAGCAGCCTTTGCGTTGACAAGCATCCAATTACTGTACACTCGTTGTACAAATACGCGCCGCCTTATTCATCTAATAAAGAGAGTATTTTAACTCAGCTGGGGCTGATAACACAGAACAGTTTCTGAGACGCGTCAACAAAGGCCTGGACGCCTTCCGACTTCATTTCTCTTATCCCACGCTCTCGCTCACTGGGTTGAGGGACTTCGACAAGCTACATACTTTTTCTGTGCTTTATAAGCAATGGCTTGAAAGCTCCTGATGTGTGTAATGCAATAAAATGCAAATGTCACTGCATCATATCATCAAATATTAAAGTCTGCTCATGTTCACACAGAAACAAGTGTCATTTATCATGTCAAATCTCACGATGTTTGATTTGTTTGTTTGTTTTTTCAGTGACAAAAGCAATATACACTACTGTTCAAAAGTTTGGGGTCTGTATTCAGCAAGGATGCATTCAGTTGATCCAAAGTGGCAGTGAATACATTAAAAATGTTACAAAAGATTCTTTTAAACTTTTTATTTATTAAATAATCCTTTGTGACTCTCCTGTTTGAACTCGTTTATCAAAATGAACGAATCTTTTTTCGTGTCATTTGGTTGATTCAACGAGCGAAATGAACGAGTTGACTCGGAAAAAGATTTTGATGAACGAGTTCGAACAGGTGAGTCACGAACGCGCATCACAGAACAGAGCAAGACGACCATAAGCTTATAAAACTTAAACGTAGTTATTTTATTTTTTTAATGAGCGATCGTTTCGCTTGATAAAACCCTTATTCATCGTCTGGAATCGTTTAAAGCCCTTTGAACAGTTTGCACTTTGTACTGAAACCGTCTTTTGGACTTTGAACAGGTTTGGTTCCCAATGAAGTCCATTATATGGAGAAAAATCCTGGAATGTTTTCATCAAAAACCTTAATTTCTTTTCGACTGAAGAAAGAAAGACATCGACATCTGGGATGACATGAGGGTGAGTAAATTATCAGCAAACGTTTTTTTCAAAAGTGAACTACTCCTTTAAGTAATGTTAACAAATACAAATTTTGATTTTAATAATGTATTCGTAAATGTTGAAATTTGCAGTAACAAATATGAAACGTGCTGTAGAAGTGGAGTTCATTATTAGTTCATGTTAACTAATGTAGTTAACTAATGTTAACTAACGAAACCTTATTGTAAAGTGTTATCAGATATAGTCTTTACGGCAGGTTTGAAAATCAACTATATACAAATTCATAAGATATTTATTACTTCTTGTAAAGCAATTAACTTGAACTGATGTGTTTAAAGCCGTTTAACGTCAGTTCAGGCCGATTAGTGTTTCTGCAGTGAACTTTCACCTTTACAAGACAGCAACATGAAGAGCTATTTAACGGCTGGTAAATCTTAGCTGTTACGGTGGGGATATTCAGCACTGCTGTTAAAATGAGATACGCAGTTGGTCTAACAAGGTTTAAGATATCCTTTTATAACCCCTTAAACGACTTTTAGCAAAGAACCTCTAAATAAAAGTTCAAATGATCTAATTAACTACCATTGAGGTACTATTTGCTGTTTAATTGCTATGCGCTCTGTTGAACGAAGCAGTAAAATACCCCGAGAGGTGAGTTTACCCACAATGCCTTTGTTTCCTAAGGAGAGTAAAGATGTTAGCTCAAATCTGTTTGTATATTTGTCTCGTTCTTTCCCTCTGGTGTGTATTATGATACGGTGTGCGGTTCTTTGAGCCAGTTTGTGCCGCTGGGCTGAGAGAAGTGTATTAGAGTCTGTTTGACCTATGAGTTTGTCGTGAACTTGAGGATTTAAATGTTATGAAAGTGTGGACTGTAGGGAAGGAGACAGGCGACGAGGGTCTGAGAGAGAGAAAGAGAGAGAGAGAGAAAGAGAGAAAGAGAGAGAGAGAGGGGGAAAGAGAGCTATTCTCAATAGAACACATGCCAACTACACACAGGGCTTGTGTCACAAAGTTTACATACTGTGGGCTATGATTTAATTAAAGGGATAGTTCACTCAAATAAAAATTCAAACGTGTATGACGTTTGAATCTCTGTCTGAAATTCTCTCTCTGAAATCCTTTCCATGCAAATACAATGAATAGAGATATTTTAATCTTTTAGGCTTCAAAACTATATATAGTAATATTTGTGCGTGTGTTTACATAAAAATATTAGGGCTGTCAAACGATTAATCGCGATTAATCGCATCCAAAATAAAAGTTTGTGTTTACATAATATATGTGGGTGCACTGTGTATAATTTATATATAAACACGCACACATGTATATTTAAGAAAAAAAATATTATTTATATATAAAATATTTATATATAATGTAAATTATACATAAATATATACACAGTATATACATTAAAATATTTCTTAAATATATACACGCATGTGTGTATTTATATATAAATTAATTATACACATTGCACCCACATATATTATATAAACACAAACTTTTATTTTGGAAGCGATTAATCGCGATTAATCGTTTGATAGCCCTAAAAATATGTTTAATTGTTTATATATATATAATATCAATATATATGGATATAATATATAATAATATATATAATAATCCATATATATATATATATATAGAAGGGTTAGGTTTAGAAAACACTCCTTGGTACAACGCAAACAACAATTAGCTTGAAACTGATAGTGTCACAATGTTTACTTTAGTTTCAATGCTGTGGGCTGCAATTAAGTAAAGAGTCAGCGCCTTCGTGTGTGTGTGTTTGTGTGTGTGAGAGAGAGAGAGTGAGTGAATGAGTGTTGTGTGTGGTAAATCTTGTTAAAAATACTGCTCCTGCTGGTGGCAGTCTAAATCATGATCACAGCATAAAGGTTGAGCTTAATCGAAATTCTGTTCAGGCCAAGAAGTGTGTTTCTGTGTTTGTGTTTGTGTGTGTGTGAAAAAGCATGAATTATAGAACAAGGCAGCTCCGTAATTCAATGTTATGAGTTTTTGAGCACCTAATTTACAAGTGTGTGCCGCTTAGGAGCATGTGCAAGGTGTGTATGTGTGTGATGGTGTGTGCAATCTGTTTCTTGTCACCAAGCAAGGTGTCCTACACTGCCTGAATATAAAAGTATATTTAAAGCTGGCTGAGCTAAATGCTGATAAGGAGAAGTTTTATATTTGCCCTTTTGAAAGACGCTAACCACCTAAACTACTGCTTTCGGAAATGTCACTGTATTATGTTTCGTGAAGTTAAGAGTTGCGCTTGCCTATCACAAATCCGCACCAGCATAATTTGCATGTAGTTGTATCACAGCTTGAATAAAATCCTTATAAAACAAGTGTGGTTTTGCTCTCCGGTAAGAATAAGTCTGCAACCATCCACTAAATCCATCTGGTAGCCCTAGAGCGAATAATCCATTATCAGCAAAGGATGAATGAGGTGTAATTACTGCGGACTTCTGACATTCTGTAATAGCGTTGTTCTACATTATGCTTACATGCAGAACAGGGCTTGAGAAAATCAGGCTATGTTTAGATTGAGAGCACACACACAGTTATACTGCATTGTAAGTTATTAGGGCATCAAAACTATGTGCTTGTTGAACATTTTCAAAACCATTTTCATTGTTTCACATGTTATTTTATTTATATATATATATAAAATAAGAAGGTCATGCAGTTAACATAATGTTTTGCCAGTTCCGAAAGTTCTTACCTGTAATATGATAGGTGACTTGTCGGTTTCCAGGTGAGCTGTCATTGTCCCGTGTGTTAAGTACTGCCACCACTTCACCAGGTGCATCACTCTCCCGTACGCTTCCGAAGTAACGGGGCTGAAGAAACTGCGGTACGTTGTCATTGGAGTCGCTCACTGCTATAGTTATAGTAGTTGAGGACGACTGGCTAGCAGGATCTCCAAGGTCAAATGCCCAGACTGTAAGACTGTGGGCTGGGCTCTGTTCATGGTCCAGCCCTTTCAGAGTCGATATCCAACCAGAGCTGCTGTCAATTGTAAAGTAGGCACCATGCTCCTCAATGTCCTCACCGCCAGAGCCACCAAGCAACCCAGGTGGAGCAAGACTGTACGTCACTTGACCATTAGCTGCCCAATCAGGATCCAAAGCTCGCACTTGAAGAATCCTGGTTCCAGGAGAAAGACCCTCGGTGACTGACGCCTCATAGACGTCTGACTCAAACGCAGGTTTGTTATCATTGACATCTTGTACTTTGACCTCCACATCCACAGCCGAAACAGCATCCAACCGTCCCTGCTGCAACATTGCAATCACTTTAAAATGATAGGCTTGTGTCAGCTCTCGGTCCAGTGCTTTGTCTAGTTTGATAGTGCCACTTTCTTTGTCTACCACAAACACTCCATCACTGTTACTCTCTGGAGTCTGTCCGATCACCGCTGAGAAGCTTACTGGTAAGGAGGAGTGGCTAGTCGAGGTGTGTAGATGCACCGCACCCAGCAAGGAACCAATGGGCATGTCCTCTGGGACAGTAAAGGAGAATTGTGGTTGGCTGAAGGAAGGTATGTGCGCATCAGCGGACAAAACATGTATGTAGACTGACACAAGGGAGTGTTTAACAGGTGCACCTCCATCAGAGGCTTTAACGAAAAAGGATAATACAGACCCACGCAAAGAGGCAAAGTTGCCTTTGGTGACAACCCAGCCACTGTCCGGGTCGATATCCAGAAGTTCAGTAACCTGCAGGCTGGCCTCACTGTACAGACTGTAGCTCACTTGTCCATTAGCACCCTGATCTACATCCCAAGCTTGCACTTGCATCACAAGGGTACCTGGTTCAACCTCAGACCGCACACTTGCATGGTACTCTGAGGCACTAAAAAGTGGAGCGTTGTCGTTCTCGTCTAGAATAGTGACTCGGACGCTGCAATATCCAGATCGGCCACCTGCATCCACAGCCGCAATGGACAGCACCATCTCACTCCGTTCCTCCCGGTCCAGACGCTCAAGAGTCATAATTTGTCCACTGGCATCAATACTGAACAAGTCTCGAGCGGAATCTGAGAGCAGAACATACCTCACTTCCCCAAACGGTCCAGGATCAGCATCTTGCGCCCTGATTGCGATTACCTTTGACCCCACTGGTGCGTTTTCCCGTACATCGGCCTCGTACATGCCCTGGGTGAACTGGGGGGCGTGCAGATTAGCTCGCTCTACTCTAACATGCACTTGCGCCGTACTGGTAAAGACACCGTCTGAAACACTTACATTCAGCGTAATGGCGGAAGGCATGCGTTGCATGCGTCGCTGCCCACTCAGGGAGAGGACACCAGAGGCGGCATCTATCTCAAACAGCATCCTTTCGTTTCCAGACACCAGGCCATACTGCAAGCGTTCTGAGTCTGAGCGGTCTGCATCAGAGGCCTGTATACATGTTACAAAGTGCCCTTTGGGTGCCAACTCATTGATTGAGGCTTCATATAGGAGTTGGTTAAACACTGGAGCGTTGTCGTTGGTGTCCGTGACATCGACTGTGACCCACACGTCACTGCTCAATGGGGGAAAGCCATTGTCTGTTGCCTTGACAAGAAACACATAACGCTGGATAGTCTCATGGTCCAGGGAGCGAGCGGTCAGAATTAGACCACTGCTGCTGTCAATGTGGAAGTGGTCAGTGCTGTTGGTATGGTCTGGAATGATTTGGTACCGTATAGCTGCGTTTTTCTTGGAGTCGCTGTCTGTTGCGAGCACCTGCAAGGCTGCAGTGCCAATCATGGCAGTTTCTGAAATGACGGCTTTGTACGAAGGCCGCTCAAACACTGGAGGGTTGTCATTGACATCCAAAACAGTAACTTCAACATCCACTTCTGCACGAGCACCTGTGAGGCAGTCCGTTGCTCTAACAATGAGTCTGTGGACAGGGCTGGTCTCATAGTCAAGGGCAGAGATGACACTAATGACCCCTGTGTCAAATCCAATGGAGAAGAGCGTTCCAGGGTCACCGTGCTTGATTGTGTAAAGGACACTCTGGCCTTCAGGGCTGCTCGCATTTATTCCCAGAATTGGAGTCCATACTGGTATATCTTCACTCACTTTTACAGAGTAGAATGGCCGGTCGAATACTGGCATTGCTCTGTTTACCACTGTAACAGGAAAGGTGACTGAAGAGGACATAGGTGGTGTTCCCATGTCACGGGCGAACACCAGAACCTGATATTCCACACTGGAGAGATCAGCCTCGAAAGCTCTTCGTAAGCGTAGCTCGCCGCTCACACGGTCCATCTCGAAATGTCCCAGTTCATCCTGTAGAAAGTAGCTGACCTCTCCATTTTGTCCTTTGTCTCGGTCCACTGCCGTCACTCGAAATATTGCAGTCCCAGGCTCGGCTTCTACTTGCACAGCAGCATAGTATGGCAATCCAACAAAAACTGGAGCGTTGTCGTTGACATCAGTGACTTGAACTCGGACCAGCGCCCTTGCAACACGGAGACGATCTTCCTCACGTCCCGCTTGCACCAAAAGTCCATATTCCTCCTTCTCCTCCCTGTCCAATGGGACTCCAACAGTTTCAATGGCACCGGAAGTTGGCCTGATGCGAAATTTCCCGCCTGCATTCAGCAAAGTATAGCGCAGTGGTTCATTCAACTTGTTCCCTAGTGCTGTAACCACAGCAACTGTTGTTATATTGCCATTGTTCTCCTCAATGTTGGAATTGTAGACATTTTGAGTAAAAGCCAGTCCACTGTCCAGAGCCTCATGCACCAGGACTGTAACCAGAGCGGTGCTAGAGAAGCGTCCGTCTGAAACGCGGATGTTAAAGCGGAATCGTTCTTTGCTAAATGTACTGTTTCTAACAGTCAACAGTCCAGTACTTGGCTCAATGCTGAAATGTTCCAAGCTGCCATCTGTCAATGAGTAGGTAAGCTCTGACTGGCCATTACCATCGGGATCAGTAGCAAAAACTTGTAGGGCTTCTACACCTTCATAAGTTGGGAGCAGAAGGACAGCTTCATAGGAATCCTGGGAAAATTTAGGTGGGCAGTCGTTAACATCTTGCACCTCAATAGTCACTTCTGCAGGCCGCTCAGCTGAGAGCTGAGGATTCCCACTGTCTCGGACGTTAACATGGAAATGAAATGTAGGTGTGGTTTCATGGTCAAGTGGGGCAATTGTCCTTATGGATCCAGTTCCGGCATCTACTGCAAAGAAGCGCCTAGCAGATTCTTCCATGATCTGGTAAACTAACAGGGCATTATGGTTGCGGTCAGCATCGGTTGCTCGTATGACCAGCGGTTGACCGTTGTCACTCTGCACAACACTGTTAAGCCCAGCGCCTTCACTGATACTTCCATGATAATGCAGCTGTTGGAAAACCGGTGCGTTGTCGTTTTGGTCCAGAACTGTAACTGTTATTGTAGCATTTGAGGCCTGTCCAGCCATGTTGCTTGCAGTGACTATTAGCACGTAGGTAGAAACTGTCTCAAAGTCCAGTGATTTCTGTGTAGTGATCACTCCACTGTACTGGTTGATGCGGAACGTCCTATGGCCATTGCCGTGGCGAATATCGTAGGTAAGGGTGGAGAGACTTAAAGCGTTTACTGTGATGACTGAAGCTCCTATGGCGACACCCTCTGATATCTCCGCCTGATATTCACTTTGGGGAAACTTGGGACCAGCATTATCGGACAAGGTGACCGCGATTCGGACGACAGCTGTTGATGATAGTGCTGGAGAACCATTATCAGTTGCTTTGACAGACAAGACGTAGTGACCAATGTTTGACAGCTCCAGTTCCCGAGCCAATGAGATGATGCCCAAAACAGGATCAATCCGGAATGTGTTCCCTGTATTCCCTACATTGAAAGAGAAAAAAAAGAGTGTAAGAGAAATATGATCTTACAAATATACAGTTATTAAAATTATGGAAAAAAAATTGGTAACGCTTCCTTTTACAGTCCTGTTACCCATGTACTTACTATGTACTTATTATACTAATTATAATTACTGGGTAATAACTAGTACTAACCCTAAACATACCCCTAAACCTACCCCTTACCCATATACTTACCTTATATTAGTAAGTACATGGGTTAGGGGTAGGTTTAGGGATATGTTAGTACCTAGTTATTACCCAGTAATTACTAGGTACTAACCCTAAACATACCCCTAAACCTACCCCTAACGTATGTACTTACCTTATATTAGCCAGTACTTTCTAGGTAAGTACACTGTAAGTACACCTAAGTACCGTACTGTAAAAGGAAGCATTACCAAAAAAATATAAATGGGAAATATGTTGAGACCAAAAAAAAAAAACAAAAAAAAAACTTTAAATAAAAACTATTTTTCAGCTTCATCAGAAATTGATCCATGTATGCTGGTTTTCGCTTCACAGTCCAACTTATCCATTAAAAATAAAATAATATTTTATTTAATATTTTTTTAATATTAATATTTAATAGACATTCATTGACATTCATTATGTCTATTGATCTATGTTTACTGGTCCAAGTTATACTTTTAAGCACAGATTAATTCAATAAAGCAAATAAAAATAAAAATAATTACTAATAAATTATATATAAACACAATTTAAATTTATTATTAATATACCATGAGACAAATGGAGTTAAGTGTGTCCATTTAGTGAAGTATGTCCAGATTTTTGGTAGTGTATGTGAGCGTGTGCATGCCTGAGTCGATGCTGTAGCTGATTTGTGCATTCTGGCCCTTGTCCTTATCGAGTGCGGTCACAGTGAGAACAGCCGATCCCAGAGCAGCTGATTCATACACCTGTCCATCATACATCACCATGGTGAAAAGAGGAGCGTGGTCGTTCACATCCTCCACACCGATCAGGACACGAGCAAGGCTACGTCTGTACGGGAACTCTTGATCTTTCACCTAGTACAGAAAATAAAAAGCAAGAATGATGGAGAAATAAAGAAAGAGGTAGGCTAGAAACAAAAATGAATTCCCTGTCTGAGACAGACAGCAATATCCAACACAAACAAAGAGCAACACACACACACACACACACCAAACTCGCTCACTGCCAGACGGAGTGGATAACATCTCTCTCCGGATTATAATAACAAATTTCAGCTGTTTGCAGGCAGCAGGAATATCCATATGCTTATTAGATATGACACTCACTGTCTGTCACCCTCGTCAGGGGAGTGCGGAACCAAGGAGTGATACAGATCAGATCAATAATTAGATCACAGTGGAGAAACGACACAGGTGCAGACAACATTAAACTAGTGACGGCTGCCAAAGCACAAGGAGCAATCTCCTCTTCCTGTCATACCTGCACTCAAGCATGGAGAGCTTTAAAGAGAGAGGGAGGAGGAGGGATGTACGCTACCAACACTAATCAAATACCTCTCCTGTTTTATATTATCTACTGAGAGTCACACTGTTCTCTCAAAAATCAAATCAAATTTATATCTTTTTATCTATGAGGCTGCTTACTGGTCCAAGTCTTTATACTTTATATTGAAAACAGATTAACTAAGTCATTAAAGGAATTGTTCACTTTAAAAAAAGATAATTTACTCACCCCCATGTCGACTTCAGTGGGAACCAAACGGTTCAAGGTCCAAATGAGAGTTTCAGTACAAACTGCAAACTGTTCAAAGTGCTTTAAACGATTCATGATGATGAATAAGGATCTTATCAAGCGAAACGATCGCTCATTTAAAAAAATAAAACAAAGTTTAAGTTTTATAAGCACAAATGGTCGCCTTGCTCTGTTCTGTGATGCGCGTTCGTGACTCTCCTGTTCGAACTCGTTCATCAAAATGAACGAATCTTTTTCCGTGTCATTTGATTCATTCAACGAACGAAATGAATGAATTGACTCGGAAAAAGATTTGTTCATTTTTTTTTTTTTTTAAATGAGCGATCGTTTCGCTTGATAAAACCCCTATTCATCGTCTGGAATCGTTTAAAGCCCTTTGAACAGTTTGCACTGAAACTGTCTTTTGGACCTTGAACCGTTTGGTTCCCATTGAAGTCCATTATATGGAGAAAAATCCTGGAATGTTTTCATCAAAAACCTTAATTTCTTTTCGACTGAAGAAAGAAAGACATGGACATCTTGGATGACAAGGGGGTGAGTAAATTATCAGCAAAACTTTTTTTTAAAAGCGAACTACTCCTTTAATGTCACCTTAACCTTTGTGCAGTGTTTTCATAATATCTATGTGATTATGAAGAAAGCCTTGTCTGATTACCATGATGGTGAGGATGTGCTGTGTTCGGCTCTCGTGGTCCAGTCTGCGAGCCGTGTAGATGACGCCACTGTTAGGGTCGATGCGGAAGAGACGCATGCTGCTGGGGTCAACGCTGCTCTGGAGGCTAAAGGTCAAGCGGTGACGCTCGTCGCGGTCCGATGCCAACACCTGGACCACCTCTGTATCCGGGGCCGTGTCCTCTGTGATTGTGATGTCATAGGTGGGCTGGGAAAAAACTGGCGGGTTGTCGTTGTTGTCCAAAACAGTAATCTGGACCTGTAAAAAACACAGGAAGTCAACATAAAATATAGCGCAAAAGTGCCCGCCCCCCTTTTTTTAGCAGCGGTGGTTCTGGAAGTATTTTTTCCGTAAAATTTTTCCCATTAAAATGGATTTTAAAATGCTCTTTGTTAAAGAGTAATGATTCGGACAAAAAGACAGGAACGAGACCATGTACTTAACGGCTTTAGTGAGGGAAGGAACTACAATCCCATGAAGCATTGCGACCAGCATAATCGAATTACAAACGATGGAGGAATATAAAATGTTGATTATATGTATACAAACAATATATTTTAAGTTTATTGCAAATATGCATATTTATACAAACGCTTAAGTATTTTAAGAGCGTAGAGATCGACTCGATTACGCCATTCGCAGCGCTTCATGGGAGTGGGCGGAGCTAACCAGACATTTTCGACTCTCTGATTGGTGTACTTTTCTGTAAAGCATCATGGGTAATGTAGTTCTTGGCAGGAATTCCACGGTTAAACAAGATTATTTTAAAATTATCAACAGAAGCAGACTCATAACTCACAGCAGGTCTTTAAAAGTGTAGAAGTTATTGTTAAAAATGAACTTCCTCATGGAGAGAGTAAATTGAGTTTTTACTTCCGGAACCCGACTGTCGCACTCGATTGTAAAACTATTAAAAACTGCTTTATAGAAGCTAATAAAAATATATATTATATTATGTGAAAAACTTAAAAGTTAGAAATGCCGAAATAGTTGAAATACTAAAATGACTAAAACTAGTAAAAGTGAATATCATAAAGCTATTTGGAAATATATATATAAAAGAACAATAATAAAATGAGAAGAGAAACACAATTAATAAAAAAAAAGTTAAAACTGAAAATATGAAACAATAAAAGTTCATTCCAAATATGAATACATAATAGAATAGTATAGAAATAACACTCCAATTCATGGTCATATTCTGAATGATTCACCTTACAGTGTGCACGTTTTAACACATCTAAGCAACGAATGACTTTACAAGTCAAAAAGTCACATGACTTGTTCACAAACACGCACCATGAGAGTCTGAACAAATCGAAGTTGGATGCTGAACGCTGCCTGAAATGCAATTGTCTGACGCAAGTACTCAGCTGTCGCTAACTGGTATAAATAACCACAGTAGTCGTCGGAGCACGCAGTGTGTGTGTGTGTGTGTGTGTGTGTGTGTGTGTGAGTGAGTCTGTGATCGAACCGCATCGGCTGATCTAATTATAAACTAATAACAGACATGTACTTCCGTCTCACACTCCCCCTTGCAGAGACACGCTGAGATCCATCTGTGTGTGTGTGTGTGTCGCAGACCGTGAATGAATGTGTATTTGTGTATGAAAGTAAGTGAGAGATGGTGATTTCTAAATAGAGAAAATCCGTTCGTTTTCATCATTTCCTGTCCCCTTCTCTGACCCTCTCTTTGTTCCCGTGTGTGTGTGTGTGTGTGTGTGTCCTTTTTGTGTTTTTAAATGAGTGCATTTGCATGTAACAGACAGTGTGTCCGCGAAAGTCTTGTTTAATAAGCAGCTGACTGAATTGAAATAGTTCTCTTTTGTGTTTACGTTCCCGCGCACGAGTGTGTATGTTAATTTACTTTGTATTAGTGAGTGAATAAGTGAATAAATGTGACAGCGCTTCACCACAAACACTGCGGCAGCTTCTACTACGGATCGATCATTTTCATTTTTCCTCACTCTCCCACATTTTTTCCTTTCGGGATTGATCGTGTCCTTTAAACTCTGACCTTCACGCACATATTACACCGCGAAGACTCGTATCTATGGCAACGGAGCGATCAATCCGATGGGACCTTGACATCAGGGATGGGCAATCTGAACGATGACAGACGCTATCAATCAAACTCTCAGCATCAAACATCAGCATCAATCATCGACTAAACAGCCTCTGTCAGGACGACACACACTGTAAGACTGATTCAAAACCTGCTTCCCTGCATATCAAAGTGCCTAAAGTAGAAGAAAAAAAATCATGTCTGTCCAAATTCTAATGAAGAATCACAAGCTCAGTGAAAAACAAAGTAGAAAAATGCTGATTATAAATATGAATGAATATAAATATTTGAATATGAATATAATATGAATGAATAATATTAATATTAATTATATTAACACTATAATATTAATGTAAAAAATATTGGCATATGATTAGAGAGCAATGTTGATTATAAATATGAATTAATTAAATATGATATTAATTTAATGAATTAAATATAAACAAACATTATATATATATGCATTCCGAATATAAATATTCATTAATATAAATACATTAATATTAATTGATATACATTAAATATGAATTATATTAACCAAATATGAATATAAAATATTGGCATATGATTAGAAAGCAATGCTGATTATAAATGAATAAACATGTATATAAATAAAATAGTAATCATATTATTGTATAACATATATACGTATATATATATATATATATATATATATATATATATATATATATATATATATATTGGTGTAGGAGAGGAGAGACATCCTGACTATAAATATTATGTAATATAATATATTAATATTAATTTATATAAATAAAATAAAAATGATATTAACATAATATTAATAGAAAATATTGGCATATAAGACATAAATATTGAAATAATGTAAGTATATAAATAGTAATTAATATAACTATATACATATCAATTATGTTAATATATAAAGTGAATATAAAATATTGGTGTGTACAAGTCGAGAGAAATTCTGCTTACATATAATTGCATATATATATATAAAAATTACACATAAATAAAATATTTATACAAAATATTAAATAATATACATTTGTTTACTAGTATTATGCTGTGGAGCGGTGCATTGTGAGTAGTCATGTTTGTGTCCAAAGTTAATTATTATGTGTTTATTTTGTCTGTGTGTTTACCTGAGTGTATGCTATATTCGTCCCATCTGTAACCTCCACAGTGAGGTTGTAAAACGATCGCTGCTCGGCGTCCAGAGGTTTAGCGATGACGATAGTACCGACACCTTTCTCAACGTCAAACATACTGTCCACGTCACCGCCTTACGTGAAAAGAGACAACATGATTAAACACAAGAACTCTCCATATCCCTCACACACACACACTTTCACACCAATGCAATACTCATGTACACCAAACGGGGGCGCTACAGGGTTTTAAAGTGCAAAACATAAGTTGAATGGGATTTCCTCATTATACCCAATTCACACACACAGCAAACACACAACACACATATGCAACGCAAACATAACACACACCCTCGTGTGTAATGCACACACATTTCAAATGCACACAACCTACATATTCATATATAAAACACACACAATAGACACACATATGCAAGATACTTTAATTCACACATCCTAATTCACAAAACACTCGGGTCACTCACACAAACATAAGGAGACATACACTCACATGTGTAATGAATGCTTGTGTTTGTATGTGCTACTTTAGTGAATTTGTCTTTATATTTCTACACAAAAAGTATGCACAAACTGTCTAACACAACACGTGCCTCTCATATATCCCACACAACGTATAGATCCAAGAAACAGCTGTTTTCTCACAGCAAATCTATCCTATAAGCTATTGACTATAATGGAGAGTCTGTGAATATTTACTCCCTCTCATGTCGATGCAAACCTGACTTACTTTCTTTCGTGGAACACAAAATATACATGTCTATCGTTAGTCAAGCTCCAAAAATGCACCATAAAGTGGTCCATATGATAAGTATGTGTGAACAAACTAAAATCAACGGTTGCTCTAAAAAAATTATAATAATTCAACTTTGCAGCAATTAGTCATTAGTCACATGCATGCAATAATAAACAATCCTGATGCCATATGGCAGGGATGCACAATATATTACCAATATATTAGTGTTCATCTAATGTATATATATATATATATATATATATATATATACATTTTTATTTATATAGTTAACATATTTGTAATATATTTTCATTATTGGTAGATATTACATATTCATTGGCCAACATTATTTCCCCCCATTTTGCCATATTTCTTTTTTGGGCATTTATAAAGACATTTATCAACACTCTCAGAAAAAAAAGGTACAAAAGCTGTCACTGGGGCTGTACCCTATTTTTGGTGCTATAAGTACATTTCAGGTTCTAATATGTACATTTTAAGTGTTAATATGTACATTTTAGGCCCTAATATGTACATTTTAGGTGGTAAAATGAACATTTTAGGTACTAATATGTACATTTTAAGAGTTAATATGTCCATTCTAGGTGCTAATATGTCCATTTTGGTAATATGTAGATTTTAGTTGCTAATATGTCCATTTTAAACGCTAATATGCCCATTTCATGAGCTAATATGTTCATTTTAGGTGGTAATATGTACATTTTAGGTGCTAATATGTCCATTTTAAGTGCTAATATGTACATTTTAGGTGCTAATATGTCCATTTCATGACCTATTCTGTCCATTTTAGGTGGTAATATGTACATTTCAGGTGCTAATATGTACATTTTAAGGTGCTTATATGTACCACTATGGTACCAATATGCAGCCTTTGGGTACAAAAGTGTACCTTTTGAAAAGGTACAGTCCCAGTGACAGCTTTTGTACCTTTTTTTCTGAAAGTGAAGTAATACTGTCAAATCTTTACAATTTTTATTTTTATTTAGAAAATTATTAATTGCAATTGTTTTATTTTTAATTATTTTAATTATCAGCTGACATTCCATATTTATGAGCCAATAACATTTATGTTGTACCCCCCCACCCCATTTTAATATTACTTTTGCCTTTCTCCAGCACCACTTAAAGGGATACTCCACCGTTTTTTCATATTAAACTATGTTATTCCCTTAACTAAGACGAGTTGATACATCCCTCTCTCGTCTCAGTGTGAGCACTCAATCGCTCTGGCGTGTGAGACACTTTGATAGCACTTAACCCAGTTCATTCATTAGGATCCAAGCAGATAAGTGACCAAACACCTCCACATTTTCCCTATTTAAATACAGTATCTCGAACAGTATAACTCAACCTAGAACGGTGACACAAAATAAATCGTCAGAGTGAAACGGCTTCTCGAACAAGCACAAATGTAGGGCGGGACTTGATTTTGTCTATGGGGAATTGATTGGATGGTTGTGGTTTGCTATTGGTGGATCTCATGTGAGTGACAGGTGGCCCCACCCACACACCGTCAGTGAGCTGAGTGAGATAGTGGAAGCCATTTTAATTAAAGATTACGAGGTGTATATTACGTTTTTCATGGTACCTTAAACAACGTAGTGTAGTATTATAATATTGCCCATTTATCGGTTATCGCGTTAACATGGAAACAATTATCAGCTTACTGGTATCAGATTCAATTTGAATATTTGTGCATCCCTACGTGAACAAGCAAGACTTAAATTTCAGTCTGTTCCTCACACAAATCTATCACATGACTTCAGTCGACTGCAACCCTTTCTGATACGATTTGCTTCCGTTGTATGACAAAAAGCAGCTCCACCATTGTGACTAAAATATTTTGCGCTCCACAAAAGAGTTACACAGTTTTTGGAACGACGCAAGTATGAGTAAATAATGACAGAACTGTCATTTACAGGTGAAGTATCACTTCAGCACGGTTGCATCAGTGTGTGTGAACGCCTGTGAGTGTGAACAGAGGTGAAAGTGTGTTTTGGCAGGGAGTTATGTTCCCTCTTCACACTCGTTCTACCCGGGGCGCATTAATCATCTCGTGCCGCCTGTTGCTGTAACACCTGGTGGAGAGATACACTTACACACACTTACACACCCTTTCATTCATCACCGTCCACCCTCGCTGTCCTCACACGCTCTCTCTCGTCTGTCAAGCTAACCGTGGGTTGACCCCTGACCTTTATCCACACTCGATTGGCTGTTTAATGACGCATTTAATCAGGCCGCACATGATAAGGCTGGGTCAACGACCACCAGAAGGGTTTTAGGTACCTCGTAAACAAAACACACACTCACACACACACATGGATGGGCGCACGAATTAAACCATTATCGCCACTGCACAGTAAACACTTAGCACACACGCATGCATACGATAAAATGTCACACACACACACATTTAAAATCACATTTGAATCGAGACGCGTGTCTCCAAAATTCACATCCCAAACACTAATGTTGAAGCAATACAGCACAACACCGAGGGATGATGGGAAAGCAGAGCTAGCTGATGGTTAAACAGCAACAGAGCAACAGCAGTTCTGCTGAACCTTTATAAATATATATAGAGAGAAAGACAGATTGAAAGAGAAAGAAAGACAGGAGTTGAAAGAGACAAATAGACACACAGAAAGAGAGAGATAAACATGCAGAGACAAACAGACAGAGAAAGACAGGTAGAGAGACAAACATAAGGGCTCGACAATAAGGACCCGACTGACGCTCGATGCGTCGACGCGAAAGTTTATAATGTCCACGTGTGTTTTTTAAAGTTTCAGCTCAGTTATAGCTTGTGAAATTTTCCCCTATTTGGGTGGGAGCAAAATCAAGCCGTTTTTGTGTGTGTCCCTTTAAATGTAAATGAGCTGCTGCTGCCGGCCCCCTTTCCAGAAGAGGGCGGAGCCTTTACAACTCGCGTTTAAAATACTCCAGTGGGGCGAAGTGCTGAGTCCCAGCTTAGGACCTGTTCATCAAAATGAACAAATCTTTTTTTCGTGTCAATTTGGTTCATTCAACGAACGAAATGAATGAATTGACTCGAAAAACGATTCGTTCATTTTGATGAACAAGTTCGAACAGGAGAGTCACGAACGTGCATCACAGAACTGAGCAAGGCGACCATTTGAGCTTATAAGCATGCAACATATCATTTCGAGTGAAAAAACGAAGAGAAAATCCAAAAAAAGTCAAGGATACAAGCCCGTGTACATATTTTCATTTCCGAGCAAAGGAACTACTCCTCCCATAAACCACCGCGCCCCACTAAAGTCGACTGAAAGCCACCGTGAAAGAGCCTTTTGAATGACTTCCAAATCTGACGACGGCCTCGTGAACTTATTCCTCCAGTGAATTTTATATCGTGAGTGTGCAGGGAAACTCCTTTTCCTCGATTTACTGAAGCTTATGCACATGCTAAAACATTGAGCATCTGGCTCGCTCATAGGCTGTGCTGCGGCAACTGCACATCCAATGGCGCGGGGGCGTCTCAGAGGTGCGACCAATGAACTTAGCCCTACGTCGTTACGCGATCTTCAGTCTTCACGGACCTTCGCTGGGTTTCAGACACGTGACACGACTTCCACCAATCAGATGCATCACTGTGGGATTGTGGGATTGTTCAGGATTGTGGGTAATGAAGTACTTATCCAATACATCGCAAATAAAAGGCATTTATCTTAAAGGGATACTCCACTTTTTTTGGAAATAGGCTCATTTTACAACTCCCTCAGAGTTAAACAGTCAAGTTTTACCGTTTTCGAATTCATTCAGCCCATTTTCTAATTTTTAGAAGAATATCAGTAACCAGACCGTTTCTGGTCTCATTGACTTCCATAGTATATTTTTTTTCCTACTATGGAAGTCAATGAGACCAGAAACTGTCTGATTACTGATATTCTTCTAAATATCAGAAAATCGGCTGAATGGATTCGAAAATGGTAAAACTCAACTGTTTAACTCTGGGGGAGTTGTAAAACAAGCCTATTTCCAAAAAAAGTGGAGTATCCCTTTAAAACAAGGTTAGTGCCCCATGAACTTTTGGCGTTTATATGAGCATATACAATTGCTTAGTACAGCCGTAGCTGGTTTTAAGTCTACCATGTATGGTTACGTTTTAATGGCTTATATCCCAACTGTCATAACACAGTCTCATCCCAATTCGTCATATAACTGACGTTTTGGGACGTCTTTTGACCATTCGTCAATATACGACTTTTTAGGGCCCCCTTAAACGTCGGTAGATGACGATCCCGGGTCGTCATACAACTGACGCTTTACCTTTAACGTCAGTTAGGTGACGAGTTGGGTTTAGGGTTAGGTTTAGGTATGGGGTAGAGTTAGGATCCCATAACGTCATCGACCGACGTTTAAGGGGGCCCTAAAAAGTCGT
The DNA here is from genome assembly GCA_038021265.1 of Cyprinella venusta. Classification (NCBI taxonomy): domain Eukaryota; kingdom Metazoa; phylum Chordata; class Actinopteri; order Cypriniformes; family Leuciscidae; genus Cyprinella; species Cyprinella venusta. Next base: position 20,624,066 of record CM075881.1, on the reverse strand, counting down.
ATATTGACGAATGGTCAAAAGACGTCCCAAAATGTCAGTTATATGACGAATTGGGATGAGACCGGGTTGACTGTCAATGGAGAAATTGTATTGAATTCTTACTTCCAGCACTGACTGTGGGCGGGACTGTGATGCCCTATACCCATAAAACGATTTTTGAACCAATCGGGTTCAACATGGGTCATAAACAATGAAATCCATAACTTTTTTTTGTGTTTGTGTGGCATGGAAAGTAAAAATTTGAACAAAAAAAATCCTTAGCGTCAAGCCCTGAACATACAGAGAGAGAGAGAGAGAGAGAGAGAGAGAGAGAGAGAGAGAGAGAGAGAGAGAGAGAGAGAGAGAGAGAGAGAGAGAGAGAGAGAGAGAAATAGAGACACACAGAGAGAGAGAAACCGCAGAAAGAAAAACAGACAAAGAAAGAAGAGTTAAGAGAAAGAAAAGAAGAAAAGAGTTCGGCTGAACTGGTAAAGATACCTTCTGTAGAACAGTTCCTGCCGCAAGCGGTCTGGAGAATATAGAACATCTCACGGAAAGCGCGGGGACCTTCCCATATGAAGCATTTAGAAAAAGAGAGAGAGAGTGAGAGAGAGAGAGAGAGGGAGAGAGAGCCAGAGGAAGAGTGGATGGAAGAGAGAGAGAGAGAAAACAACAGAAGTAAAAAAGAGTCGAAGGAGAAAAGAAACAAACTAGCATGAGAAGGGAGAGAAAGGGAAGGAAGAAGAGGAGGGAAAGAGAGGCAGAGCAGCGAACGAGTGCAGAGCAGGTGCTGCTGAAGCAAACAGAAGGTATCTGAACACCAAAACCACATGCGTGCTGCAATCCGACTCTCTCGCGGCCTGCCGTATCAACAGCGACACGTCACATGACCACTCCACATTACACTGCCATTAGCCATTCAACTTAGCTGTATTAATATCACTGGAAAACATTATTAATAATAATAACAACACACTTTATAGTATTGTATGCATAATATAATACAATGAATATATTGTAATATACTATACTTTTATCCATTTGTCATTTTTTACGATTAATTTTTTCAAGGTTTAGTCGTTTGTTTGTGAGTATACAAACCTTAAATCACCATAGATACAGACAGCGGCAAAGCAATCGCCATGGTGACCGTGAGATGGCAAAAGATAGCAGTACAACGGCACAAATCATGCAGTGAACCATAAACATTCCCAGCAACTCTAACCCGTAATATCAAAACATAGTCAATTTCACCTAACTGTCATCCTAAAATCAAATTATAGATTATGTTTTTAAGTTCAAATATTTCTAAAAAAGCCATCTTATATTTAAAAAGATGATCATTTTAAACATTGTAACATTTACTTGTCATAACCCGTATTTGTTTTAGGATTAAACGGTTAGTTGACCCTAACATGAAAATCAAGTCATCGTTTACTCACCCTGGTGATATAATTTTTTCGGAAAATAATTCGTCTAAATAATAGCACTGAATAGCGTCCACCTTTTAAAAAGTGTCACAGAACGATCCCATGCGACGTGTCGAATATTTCAAGTGTTCTTGTGGGTATATGGTAGAATTTGTTGAAAAACAAAACAAAATTGTATTTATTTAATGAAAATTCACAAGAATCTAGTGCCACTCTGACTCCAGAAACGCCACACAAGATATCAAGATTAATTATATGGATGAGTGTGAACGGTATCTCATTTTGTTTTCCGAAAAAGGGCATAACAACACCAGGGTGAGTAAATGTGGACTTTAATACTAAAAATCCACGTTCATAGCAATAGCATATCTCACAACGAAAGTAATCTGAATTGCATACATAAACACATTATCATAAAGCATCCGACCACTCACCTGTGATGTCAAACCACAAGGAGGCGGAGCCTTGCTGTTGGGCGGACACCACGCCGACGATGTCCGCCACTTTGTCGGTTTCCATGACGGTGAAATTGTAAAGCTGCTCGTCGAAAGCGAGAGGCGCGGGGCTGGGCGGAGGACGGCGGATCCACTCGATGTGCAGACGAGCCGTCGCCCAGCGCTGAGGACGTCCATTATCCACAGCCTTCACCTGCACCAATCAGGGCGGCAGGAACACAAGCAGACATTAAAGGAACTGAACAGAAGTGGAAGATTGAACTAAAAGTGGAGAAAATGCATCCAGTAGCTATCGACCTTTTTGTTTTGAATGCAAACAAAAGAACCAAACCTGTTACAAGAAGAACATTTTTGAAATGTCAACTCCCTCATTAAGAGAATTGAGCCGCTGAATGGGTTAAGGGAGTTTACCAAGAGTTCATATTTTATTTGGAATCTGGTGAGACCATTTGTTGTCCTGATCAGACGCACACACATGGAATTAAATAATAAAATAAAATAAAATTAGGAAATGAAATAGAACAAAATAAAATGAGGAAATGAAATGAAGTAATGAAATACAATTAAATATGATGAAATGGCTAAATACACAAATTTCTGCAACATATTATCTAGTTTGGTGCTGGTCTAATCAGTCTAACCAGCTTGGATCAGCTAGAACATTTTATTTCAGTATTTTATTTAATTTCTAATATCTAATTTAATTTCTAATATCTAATAATATCTAATTACTTTACTTTTTATTTCATGTCTTTTACGTCAATATTTAATTTCACTTTATTTCATTTAATTAATTAATTTCATTCCTTTATTTTATTTCATTCCATTTTACGTCATTATTTCATTTCACTTTATTTCATTTCATTAATTAATTAATTTAATTACATTAATTCATTTCATTTCATTCCTTTGTTTTATTTCTTTTCATCATTTCATTTAATTTAATTTCATTATTTCATTTTTTTTTCAATTATTTTTTCATTCCATTCCAATATTTCATAATTTTATTATTCCATTCTTTCATTTCATTATTCTATTCTATTTCATTTAATTTAATTACTTTTTTTTACTATTTCATTTCATGTCATCATTTTATTTTTGTTTTATTTATTTCATAATTTAATTTAATTTAGTTTTATTTAATTTCATAATTTTATTTAATTTCATTTTATTATTTAATTTAATTTCATAATCATTACTTAATTTAATTCTTTCATTTCATTATGTCATTATTCCATCATTTCATTATTTTCATTATTTCATTATTCCATAATTTATTTTCATTATTTCATTTCATATTTCATTATTTCATCTAATTTCATTATTTTATTTGATTATGTCATTTCATTATTTTACGTCATTTCATTATTTAATGTAATTTCTTTTCATATCATCATTTCACTATCCCATCTCATCCTTATTTTATTTTATTTGCATTTTATTATCTTTTTTGTAATTTATATTATTGTAACATTCTATAACACACTGTATTTTTATATTCACAATGCCACAAGCTTCTAGTAGAAGGTCAAGGGTCAAAAGTGACTCACGGTAAGAATATCGTAGGTTCCAGCAGTGAACTGTTTCTTGGGTGATGACACCACACCGGTCTTGGCATCGATCACGAACTTCCCGTCCTCGTTTCCATCGACGATGCTGTAGGAGAGGTCAGCGTTGGTGCCCTGGTCTTGGTCGTAGGCGAAGACGCGGTATATAGGAGCGCCCCGTTGCTTGCGGGTGCGCTCGGGTAAACGGACCTGGTACACCTTCTCTGGAAACGTCGGTTTGTTATCGTTAACATCCAACACCTGGATCACCACCCACACGGTGGTTTGCCTGGGAGAAGGACCACCATCAGATACGGTCACCTGGACACAAAACCACAGATAAAACACCCGCATTCACAACACTACCGTTCAAAAGTGGTAAAAACGGATTATAGATGGACTGGAAAGGCAAAAAAGAGATTCTTTAAGCATCAACATAATTTCTCTCTCTGCGTAATGGATTGATGAGTCATGTTCGGCTTTTCTCTCATTTCCTGTTTCTGACATACTATCCATTTTTCTTTTTCATTAGCAAAACATGCCCATCGCTCATCCACCAATCAGCACGGCCGCACATGGCTGCCGGCCAATCGGGGGACTGTGGTGAACTGTGAAGGAACATTCAAATGATATCATTAAAAACAAAAGACACGGTGCGCGCCATCCATCTCAGCAGGAACAACAGAACGATTAATTCAATTCACTTTATTCATTTCCTTTCACGGATACAGACTGCTGTGCCACGCCTGTACAAATTCAATCTGTCTCTCCGAGAGAGTGAGCGAGTGAGCTATAAATGGGAAAAAAAGAGAGGGGGTTGTAATAAATGAAAGGGGCGTTTGGTCTTTTGTAATGTTTGGGTGTCAAGGGATCACACGGTGAACGGGCAACATGATGTGATTGACACGTTTGTCACGGCAAGATCTCTTTTATTACAAACACACACAACGCCCACTCGCAATCGTTCAAACAGACCAGCTGAGTGAAACATTTCCAATTTCAAACAGGCGTCTATATGATTCAGTCAGAACACGTCGATAATCTTGCGTTTATCAGTGGAAATTGTTGTTATTCTCCCGTCCCTCAGTAAATTGATCTGCAATTTGGAGGCAGTGCAAATTAGCATGGATCGCAGCTCTCACACCTGATGTGTGTTTGTGTGAAACGAGGGCTAGCGTGCGTCTCACCTCCAGGACGTGCTCAGCCTGTTGCTCGCGGTCCAGCTTCCGAGAGGTTGTGGTGATCAGACCTGCAAAACACAAACTCAATCATTTTAGAAGGAATAGCTTTAGAAATATCCCTTGACCCAACCGCTAGTACAGTCTGTAACTACAATACAAGTAAAGACACTGATTTTAAAGGGATAGTTCACTTTGAAATTAATTTTTGGTATGTTTTAGCTTACCTCAAGGGCATCCAAGATGTAGGTGTCTTTGTTTCCGCAGTATTCTCAATTTTGAAATTTTTAGGTCAAACCGTTTTTGTCTTTCAGTCATATAATGGAGGTCTATGGTCACCACCTTAAAGAGCATGCACAGAGAAGTCCAAATTAAACATTATTTAAAGGGATACTCCACTTTTTTTGGAAATAGGCTCATTTTACCACTCCGTAAGAGTTAAACAGTTGAGTTTTACCGTTTCCGAACGTATTCAGACGTTTTTTTTTTTTTTGATATTTTGAAGAATATCAGTAACTAGACCTTTTCTGGTCTCATTGACTTCCATAGTATATTTTTTTTCCTACAATGGAAGTCAATGAGACCAGAAACTGTCTGGTTACTGATATTCTTCTAAATATCAGAAAATCGTCTGAATGGATTTGAAAACGGTAAAACCCAACTGTTCAACTCTGGGAGATTGGTGAAATGAGCCTATTTCCAAAAAAAGTGGAGTATCCCTTTAATAACTCGTAAATGTAAGTACACAATCATGGCCTAAGACACGAAACGAGCGGTTTGTGTGAGAAAACAAATGGTATTTATATCGTTTTCTCTTGTAACCACAGCCATGTACAATTTGAGGGTGCGGGCGCTTCAGTCTGGGCAAGCGCCGGAACTGATCTCTCACAAGATTACAAGAGGTAAAAACGATATAAATACTGTTCGTTTTCTCACACAAACTGCTCGTTTCGTGTCTTAGGCCATCAAAATGTCCTTATATTTACTAGTCATTAAATCATGTTTAATTTGGACTTCTCTGTGCATGCTCTTTGAAGTGGTGACCATAGACCTCCATTATATGACTGACAGACAAGAACGGTTTGACCTAAAAATATCAAAATTGAAAATACGGCGGAAACATAGACACCTACATCTTGGATGCACTTGAGGTAAGCTAAAACATACCAAAAATTAATTTCAAAGTGAACTATCCCTTTAAGTTTCACAACATTCAAGCCAAACAGGTAGGAAAACTTCAACACCCATAATGCACTGGACTTGATGCCATCCAAGGCAACTCCCACCAGTCTGTTATTGATACGTTCACCAGTCAAATGCTGCCTTGCTTTAGTAGGAAATACTTCTTGACAAACTTTATAATCATAATGGTGTCGACTTGTGTTGTTCCCGGTAAACGTTTAGCGGTGAGTTATCCAGTGCGTTGTAGGCAGTGGCTAAAGGCTGCAAAAAGGTCGGAAGTCTGCAAAAAAAAACTGGATGGTCACGAATGCAGTTGTTTAGACCAAACGGAGGGGAAACACTGAAAGAAACTGCTGATTCGTCAGTTTCCCCTAAGCAAAACCCTGTCAGGTAGTGTTTCCTTTTTACTATAACGCTGTTTAAAGAGCAGACAAAGTATGAGACAGTCTTCAGGGATAAATCTACCCTGACAATAACTGTTCGGTTAATAACCCCCTGTCAAACCCGACTGTACGTGGGCGAAGATACGGAAATGCAAACGTACTGTACAATCTGTCGTTTTCAAGAAAAGCCCTGGAGCAAAAAAAAAAAACAAAAAGCTGTTTTTATGACAAAAAAACCTGCATTTCTCAGTCCAGGTAACGCGGACAACAAGGACTACCGACATTGGAACCGACCGGTTTTGAAAATAGATAAAGTTACACTTTAAATTCACCAAATATGCCTTGGTCACCAGGATTTAGCCAAGACATTTTCCTGGATATATATGTTCCTGGAGCATTGTCTCCTACAGTAATGCGCTCTGTGGCAAGCCAAAGTGCCTGCAGGTCCTTAAGTATGCCTTCTGATCAGGCACATCCCAGGGCGCCCCATCACTGACCCATATCAAAGATGAAGAGAGACACAAGGAGGAAGAGAAAGAGAGGGGGCGGCTGTGTTGAATCAATCCACAGCGGCGCAGGGCACTCGTACTGAGAGAGAGAAAAAACAGAAGGGGAAAACACAAAAGGGGAGAATGGGAGAGGCGGGGGACATGGGGGCCAACAAAAAGACCAGAGACAAAAGTTGGCTGATGACATCATGCCTGTAACACACACACACACACACACACACTTATTTGTTATTATACTGATTCCCACTCATCCAAAGAATACATTTTTTAATTTTTTTTTATTTTATTTGGCAAATTTTTCACCCATAAACAGAAATTTATGGGATCACTCCCTATTTTCTCACATTTTTTGGTTGAAATCGGCCTGCCGATATATCGGTCTGGCTCTAATCTCTTCTGTGATGATGTGTCGACTGGCGTGAGGGCGGAGCCACCTGTCACTCCCATGAGATTCACCAATAGCAAGCCACAACCATCCAATCAATTTGCTCTTGTTTCACTCAAATATAAATCAGAGAGAGAAAGGCTGTGTCCGAAATCTCCACTAGGGCACTATATAGTGAGCTCACCAGCATAATAGAAACACCACTTTCGGAAACTACTCGATCGTCTCTCGGCGCCGTTGATTACGTCATTTAAACGTGTGCGTGCTTACAAACGATTTCTACATGTCTGACGAAATTGTAAAACAACTACATATCATAAGTTAAACGAGACACCTTACATTTGTATGAAAAAAAATTTGTATTGTCGTGCGGCTCCCCTTGCCGTCCGTCCGCCATTTTTACGATCAGCGCAATGCATTATTGTATATAGGGCTTTGGTTAGTAATAGAGCCCGACCGATAAAGGATTTTGAAGGCCGATACCGATACCAATTTTTGGGTTTTAAAATCCGATATTCCGATATATCGGCCGATATTTTATTTTATTTATTTATTTATTTTTAAACTGGACATGATAGTCACACATGTTGTCATGCTTATTTGAGTTAAGAGAACTGATGGGGATGTTCTTTTAATTGTTATTCAAGCAATGTATGTATCGTGACCAACTCAACGAGTGCTGCCAACAGGAACGGTGTAGAGTGCCCTCTGGTGGACAAACTACACAACTCCATCACTCATGACATGGCTCTAGCGTGTTTCGTCCCTTTTTATTTTATTTTTGAAATATTCATTTATCGGCCATTATAACTGCCGATACCGATAGTCTGGAAAATGCCTAATATCGGCCGATAATATCGGTCTGCCGATATATCGGTCTGGCTCTAGTTAGTGACCATCGGTTGTACACTACTTTTCAAAATGCATTCTGGGTTACATTGAGTGGACTTTATAGGGTATAATAATCATCACTATACATTCGGACAGCACTACAAAATGGCAAGCTCGCTATATAGTCCACTATATAGTGAGTAGTGGGAGATTTCGGACACAGCCAAAAACTACTTTAAGGTATAATACAACTTCAAGACAATTCTTTTTGTGAAGGCTGCAGTAATCGGTGTACCTGAATGGGGTTTACTAGTTTTGGCGGGCAAAAGCCTGTCGACGGAGGGGGTCTTAACGTCTCCAGACTTCTGAACTCACTGTCATGGCAACCCGAGGCTCAGTTACACAGCCACCGCTCTGGACCAGCGTGTGTGGGAAAGTAAGTCCTCACACAGGGGGAAAATGGATGGATTAGAGCTTGAACGTTGGACGGCGAGCACTTGTCGCGCACACCCACACATGCTTTTAATGCGACGTCTATAATACGCAGTCCTCAAAAAACAAATCAACATAAAATCCGCCACAAACAAATCCCCCAGACACACACTTTTATAGGCAAAACTCTCTCAACCTACTTTTAACTAACAGCAATGGATCCGCTAATGAGGGAGTCTTTGTATAAGGATCCAATCAGTATGTATGTGAGAAAGAAAGAGTGTGAGCGTAGCTGAAGAACAGCTGCATTCATTGGAATTAGCATATTAATTAGAGACGAGTGATTACAAGCAATTAACTAAAGTAGCAATAGCATGAGCAGTATACAACAGCATACCTATACAGGCCAGTTATCTGTTGCGTTACAGATATGCATGAGCCGTAGTCAAGATGCAGTTGAATTTATTTCGTTTGTGTGTACAAACTATAGTCGTTAAAGGTCCACATGGAGGCCTTGCGTTCCCAAGAAGCTCATTTGGGATAAAAATAACATCAAAACCTCTGGAAATTGCCGGTGTTGCGTGTGTTTTGTGTGCGTGAAATGGCTGCAGGAGGGAAACTGGCCCATTTTGAGTGCGCCTGTGATTCATTGACGGGGGCCATGTTTTTCGCTGTCATAAATCCCAAACACACGCGCACCAGAGGAACATCAACGGGCCGCACACACGCTGAGATCACACTGTACCTATAAATCAACAGCTGTCTGTGGAAGACAAAGAACCCAGAGAGTGACAGATTTCACCAGAGAGCCAGAAACTGAGAATGAGCAATTTATGGTGGGTTTTAAATGACATGTTTTTTAAATAAATGTCAAAACAGCATCCCATCATTTAAAGCTAGCTTTAGCACTGTAATTTGAGAAAATTTGAAAATTTTGCAGTCTTGAGGCCCTTTCACAGCAAGAACGGTAATTGCGATATCCATATTAGAGTCCGACGTGCACTATCATTCTGTTTATTTCAAGCGCACACTGCCACTTTAAATATCGAGCTCTCATTCGAGAGCAACAGTCTGGTTCCGGAAGTCAGACCTTCTTTAAAGGGATAGTTCACTTTGAAATTAATTTTTGGTATGTTTTAGCTTACCTCAAGGGCATCCAAGATGTAGGTGTCTTTGTTTCCGCAGTATTTTCAATTTTGATATTTTTAGGTCAAACCGTTCTTGTCTGTCAGTCATATAATGGAGGACTATGGTCACCACTTCAAAGAGCATGCACAGAGAAGTCCAAATTAAACATGATTTAATGACTCGTAAATGTAAGTACACATTGATGGCCTAAGACACGAAACGAGCGGTTTGTGTGAGAAAACGAACAGTATTTATATCGTTTTTTACCTCTTGTAATCACAGCCATGTCCAAGTGATCTGAGGCCGCGGGTTGCGCGGTTCTCTTGCGCGGTTGCGAAAAAAAAATTCAACGTTATCGAAATCGTCTTCCATTTCGATTTCCTGTATATCTAAACATGTTTAGATCTTCACAGTGAAAGGTAACGCTTCCGAAATCTCTGTGTAAAACAATGAGTGGCGTACACGCACGATCACTTCCGGCACTTTCCGGCGCTTGCACGGACCAAAGCGCCCACGCCCCCAGATCACTTGGACGTGACTGTGGTTACAAGAGGTAAAAACGATATAAATACTGTTCGTTTTCTCACACAAACCGCTCGCTTCGTGTCTTAGGCCATCAATGTGTACTTACATTTACGAGTACATTTACATTTACATATCGAAAATTAATTTCAAAGTGAACTATCCCTTTAAAAACAAATCTACTGAGTTATAAGGGTTGGTCATCATAAAAAAACTACATTACCCATAATACCCATACATAACTTTACACCAATCAGAGAGTCAGAAAAAAGCAACACGCACCAAAATAGCTCTTTAGCTCCACCCACTCCCTTCAACGTTCATAAATGAGCCCATCATTTTTAATTCGATTAGGCTATGCTCTTCACAATTTTTCATGGGATTGTAGTTCTTTCCCTCACTAAACCCATTAAGTACACAGTCTTGTACCTTTGTCTTTTTGTCCGATTTTCAAAAACTTTTTTTTGATTTAAATCCAAGTTTGTACTGTTGAGATTCACCTTGTAGCTGATTGGTTTGGTTCACGGTTTATAAAGCTTTAACAACGTTTATTTTAAAATCCCTGTGGGAAAAAAATAATGAAAAAATAAATAAATAAATAAATAAATAATAACCCAGTTGAAAAAGGGGGCGGGGCTGTTGCACTCTATGCAGGAGGGATTCTGATTGGCTATCAATGTTTTCATTGTTCATTAACTGGAAAAAAAATCTTTCTGAGATTGATTCCAACAATATCGTTCCTCCGTGCCGTTATCGTTATCGTTGTGATGTGGACTTTTTGCGAGACTATGGTGGGAAGATGCTTTTACACAGATCTCTGAATTGTGATATAAAAAGTCGTAATTACGGAAACAACACACTTAGAAGAAAATGTTCTATATAGAACCTTAAAAGGTTCTATCAGCGCTACATATTTGGAACCTTTAATAGGTTCTATACACTCTTAAAAAAAGGGTTCCTCTGGGTTCTATATAGAACCCTGGGGTTCCATACTTGGCCAATAGAACCTTTTACCAAATAAAATGGTTCTATATAGAACCATTTTGGAGTTCCATATATAAAGCGGGGATGGAACCATTTCTGGTTCTAAATAGAACCATTTCTTCTAAGAGTGAAGCTTCAATACGAAAGTGCTTGATTTCAAACAATTTGTATTAAAAAAAATAGGTAAATATAATAAATGAATTAGCCATGATTCATTTTGTGATTCCAGAGTTTAAGAAGTATATGTTCTTCGATTGCAAAAACAATGCTTTTGCTAGTATTGTTAGTGTTCTCAGACTTACAGAGCCCAACTTGGAATGCATTGGTCGTGCCTAGCTTTCATGCGTTTTTCTTCTTCTTCTTTTTCTGAGTATATAAATGGCCTAATTCTGTCAGTACATTACAGATAAAACATCACTAGTGAAGTACTTTAAAGATATGGCTTCTTGCTGCTCTTCAGGCCATTTTATCGCAGAAATGACGAATGATGCTTTTGATAAAACTCCGGGCGACATCTATTATTCCAAATGATCCGTTATTGAGGATAATCAGAAAGATCGTAATCACGGCGAGCAGGGCAGAGCTGATCCGGGAGCAGTTGTGGTGAAACGCGGATCTCTGGTTCAGGAACGGTGAAAACAGGGAGTTTACACGCTCTTAAAGATGCAAGATTCATCATGAGGAGGAAGACAGAACAGAGGAAGAAACAGACGAAGAGGCCCGGTGAACGAGAGAGTGGGAGGGGGATACAGCGAGAGGGGGAGGAGAGGAGGGTGTTAGGAAAGGATGAGAGAAGATGAGACGGAGGGGGATGAAAGACGAGGAGGAGAACTCGGGGTTGGAGGAGATGAACCCACGAATGTGTAAAACCTGCAGACGAGATTCAGAGAGACACAAATTACTGCTGAGACAAGCAGAGGAGAGAAAGAGAGAGATTTCACAGCACCTCCAAGCCTTTTATAGCTGAAAACAAGCAATTCTGTATAACCCAGCAGCAGTTTGAACGCCGTTAACAGCCACCGTCGACCCTCCATCCGTCCGCGCAATCATTCATCCTTCCAAAATAGACTGTGACGAGTGTAGAAAATCGAGTTAGGAACTGCTACATAATGCATCGTTTGAAATCCTGGAACGACGGTCTGGCCCTCGCCGTTTTTATCTGACTTAAGTGAATGAAATGAAAGACGCTCATGCGCTCGACTGAAGCGACTGTCTAATAATGATGGAAGTGTTTGTGTTTAGTTCCCCCTGCTCTGATCTTACACACTCAGAGCTGCCGTCGCCTCGTCTACAGGAGAGTCTGTTTGCTGAGCATCTTTGAACTTTTCAATCAGTGGAAACACAGTGAAATTTGTTTCAAATGACTATTTTTATTTCGGTGCAGAACTCCATAGCGCGTCATATCTGGATATCACATGCATTAAAGGAAGTGAGTTTTTATTTCCATAAAATAGGTGTATTGATTTTGTTGACAGACAGACGGACGGATAGACGGACGGACGGATGGACGGATGGATGGATGGATGGATGGAAAACAGATAGATGGATGGGTGGATGGGTGGATGGATGGAAAACTAGATAGATAGATAGATAGATAGATAGATAGATAGATAGATAGATAGATAGATAGATAGATAGATAGATAGATAGATAGATAGATAGATAGATAGATAGATAGATAGATAGATAGATAGATAGATAGATAGATAGATAGATAGATAGATGGATAGATAGACGGATGGATAGACGGATGGATAGACGGATGGATAGACGGATGGGCAGACGGATGGACAGACGGATGGACAGACAGACAGACAGACAGACAGACAGACAGAGACAGATAGATAGATAGATAGATAGATAGATAGATAGATAGATAGATAGATAGATAGATAGATAGATAGATAGATAGATAGATAGATAGATAGATAGATAGATAGATAGATAGAAAGAAAACTAGATAGATGGAAAACTAGATAGATAGACAGACAGACAGACAGACAGACAGACAGACAGACAGACAGACAGACAGACAGACAGACAGACAGACAGACAGACAGACAGACAGACAGACAGACAGATAGATAGATAGATAGATAGATAGATAGATAGATAGATAGATAGATAGATAGATAGATAGATAGATAGAAAACTAGATAGATGGAAAACTAGATAGATAGATAGACAGACAGACAGACAGACAGACAGACAGACAGACAGACAGACAGACAGACAGACAGACAGACAGACAGACAGACAGACAGACAGACAGACAGACAGATAGATAGATAGATAGATAGATAGATAGATAGATAGATAGATAGATAGATAGATAGATAGATAGATAGATAGATAGATAGATAGATAGATAGATAGATAGATAGATAGATAGATAGATAGATAGATAGATAGATAGATAGATAGAAAACTAGATAGATGGAAAACTAGATAGATAGATAGATAGATAGATAGATAGATAGATAGATAGATAGATAGATAGATAGATAGATAGATAGATAGATAGATAGATAGATAGATAGATAGATAGATAGATAGATAGATAGATAGATAGATAGATAGATAGATAGATAGATAGATAGATAGATAGATACACAGATAGACAGACAGATAGACAGACAGACAGACAGACAGACAATCAGACAGACAGACAGACAGACAGACAGACAGACAGACAGACAGACAGACAGACAGACAGACAGACAGACAGACAGACAGATAGATAGATAGATAGATAGATAGATAGATAGATAGATAGATAGATAAATAGATAGATAGATAGAGTCCTTAGAATCCATCCATCCATCCATCCATCCATCCATCCATCCATCCATCCATCCATCCATCCATCCATCCATCCATTTCCCTATTCAATCATCTGTTCGCCATCTACCCCTTCATCCATCCATCCACACAGCCCAAGACAGCGTGTGTAAAGTCTGCTGGGATGTTCGGTAGCAAAATGAGTGCAAAACGAATGCAAATACATCAGGAGCAAAATGATGCTGAGGGATCGAGCATAAACGGCTCCGGAGCTCAGGAAGTGTGTCAGTAAACCGTGATGTGAACGAGTTTTCCACATATTGTTTAGACAGAACTTGTGTAAACAATTCAGTTCTAAATATCTTTACAGGCACAGAGATATTACTACTTAATAGGTATGCTACTAATAATTACACATTACTATTATTATCTTATGTGGGTTTACTTAGGGTTTCTTTATTACATTATTAAAAGGATGCAATGGATTCAGTTATTTTAGACCAAGCTGGAGACAATTGCCATTTTTTTTTATTTGTTGGCTGCTGCCGGTATAATGGCATCGATCAAACCCAAGGGTGCAGTAATTGTTTAGGGTGCGTGTATAAACTCCTCAGTTACAAACACATCTGCAGAAGCAATAAAGTGTACAAGCTACGTCCCCCATGACAGCA